>VZTV01056290.1:0-32102 GCA_013400875.1 Anhinga rufa
TCTGGCACCTGGAGCGCCTCCTCACCTTCCTTCTTCACTGACATGTCTCTCACATATTCTTACTGCTCTCTCCCAGCTGCTGTTGCGCAGCTTTTTTTTTTGTCCTTTCTTACCAACATCACCGATGGGCTCAGCTTTGGCAAGTGGTCAGTCTGTCCTGGAGCCAGCTGGAACTGGCTCTGTCAGACAGGAGGGCATCTTCTGGCATCTTCTCACAGAAGCCACCACTGCAGGCCCCTCACTACCAAAACCTTGTCATGTAAGCCCAATGCACTTCACCACGTATTTTTCTTTCAGCAAGGAAGGAAAAAGTGTTCACAGCCACTGTCAAGAGTGATGACACCTTCTCCACTTAATTTGTCTTTGCTGTCACCACTTCATCCAAGGTGCAAAGAACCAAGGAAAATGTTCCAAACCCGAAGTACTCTTATCAGCTTGGGGCAGGGGAAGGTAAATAGAAACCTGACAGGATAAGCTACACTATTAGCAGAATTAAAATTCTGCTAGCTACTGCCTGGACAGTTCACAAAACCATGGCATACAAATAATTGCAGTTACACAAATTATACTGCATATCAGAAGTGCTCCTTGTTCAACCAGTATATCGAATCAAGTAGGAAAAGAAATACTATCTGATTATGCAAAAAAGGCCACATAAACCACAGAAGGGTTGTGTGGAAAAGGTCCTGTGCCCCCTGCTCTAGGTGTGCCTGCTCACACAGGGGGGGTTGGACAAGATGATCTCTGGAGGTCCCACTTCCAGCCCCTACCATTCTGTGATTCTGTAAATTGGTAGGATTCATTTAAACATTTTTTTAAGGGGGAACTACCAAACATTAATATTTTTACTCAGATTCAGAAAATAAGTCCCCTGTGATAACTTCTATTGGTTTTTAGTCTAGAGAACAAATAAAAGTCACACCAATTGTTTCATTCCCTGTGCTTTAGTATCTGTTTTTATGTAAAGCAGCAACATGGTTCAAAAATGCAGGAAAAATTCATCAGGTCAGTGCTGCCACAAGAGGTGGTTTTCTGTGTTGGGGTGGGGGTAGAAAACATTGTTGTTCTGCAATGAGCTCATTCAAGGAAATAAAAGCCTCTTAAAACAACTTTTTAAAAACAACTGCTTTTCTGTCATAGCTAGTTTCCTGCTGATTTGGCTCCCTAAAACAGTTCGCAAGCAGTAGCATTGGAAAGAACAGAAATACTTTTTTTTCCCCAGCAGCAGCTAGTAAGACCTGCTATGCAGTAACAAACTATATCCCTTACCAAAGGCAGCCTTTGAAATGCTTACCTGTGAGCTTTTAACACACTAATAGTCATCTTAAAATTCTAAGATAACAAAACATTATAAGCAAAGTTCTGTTATGAAAAACAGTAAAGAAGTTACACCAGAAGGCCTTTACTCTCCATATTCTGATGGCTGCAAAAGTATTATCATCAAAAGAAAAAATCATCAATAAGAGATCAAAAAATATCTGTAATAATATTTCCATTACAGGATCAGAGAAGTTAAAATTATGAGGGTTGATATCACTATATATGATGTTAAAGTAGTCTATTCCAGGAGAAAGTAAAGTTTTATGACTAGACTTATTTATATTTAGCTCTTAGGCAGTAAGTATAGTAACAGAATGTTAGCATTTCATTCTCATGAAATTAACACAATGGAGTAAAATACTTTGCTGTCCATTTCAACTATTAAGATCCTCTCCCTCACAAAAAAAAAAGGTCAAAACTGCAACAGTCTAAAAGAAATGTTTAAACAGTTACAAAATGCTAAGAGCCTGCTTACTCCACAGTGAAGATTTAGTTTATTATCCTGAACTCTGCCTCCTTTATTTGCCCCATTTCACCTGGAGCTATCACAGCATCCTTCTCTCTAAATTGGGGAGATATGGATTTGACGGGTGGACTGTTTGGTAGGTAAGGAATTGGCTGGATGGTCGCATCCAGACAGTAGTAGTCAATGGCTCGATGTCCAGATGGAGACCAGTGACAAGTGGTGCCCCTCAACGGTCCGTACTGGGACCAGTAATATTTAACACAGACAGTGGGATCGAGTGCACCCTCAGCAAGTCTGCAGATGACACCAAGCTGAGCGGTGCAGTTGACACACCTGAGGGACAGGATGTCATCCAGGGAGACCTGGACAAGCTGGAGANAGCACAGAAAGGACATGGACCTGCTGGAGCGGGTCCAGAGGAGGGCCACAGAAATGATCCAAGGGCTGGAGCACCTCTCCTGTGAAGACAGTCAAGAGAGTTGGGGTTGTTCAGCCTGGAGAAGGCGGCTCCAGGGAGACCTTATTGCAGCCTTCCAGTACTTAAATGGGGAATATAGGAAGGATGGGGGCAATCTCCTCAGCAAGACTTACTGTGACAGGACAAGGGGTAATGGTTTTAAACTAAAGGATTTAGACTGGATATAAGGAAGAATTTTTTACAAGGGTGGTGAAACACTGGAACAGGTTGCCCAGAGAGGTGGTTGATGCCCCATCCCTGGAAACATTCAAGGTTAGGTTGGACTGGGCTCTGAGCAACCTGCTCTAGTTGAAGATGTCCCTGCTCACTGCAGGGGGGTTGGCCTAGATGACCTCTACAGGTCCCTTCCAACCCAAACCATTCTATGATTCTATCAATAGCTCACAGAAACACTTGTATTCACAAAAATACATGTAGCTGTATTAAACCATGAAAGGATCAATTAGCCCACTTTGGCAGAGCTGGGCATACATCAGGAGCTGACCCAGCCAGCCAGTGCCCCTCGGAGCCAAGAAAATCCCTGTGTGTAACTCCCATGCCTGTGATCAAATGTCAGATATGCATTTACCTGCAAGAGGAATAATATTTTCCATTCCAACACTGTATTATACAATAGGACAGAGTGACAGGGGAGAACAACTAACTTGGCTTTTTTAAAGGGAGATTCTGTCTCACATGCCTAAAAAAAGTTCTTGGAAAGAATCAATAAGCACATGGATAATGGAAACCTAATTTACATGTTCTACCTAGTTCTTCAAAAGACTTTTGATGAAGTCCTTCTTTGAACATACTTAAGGAAATAGAGCAGCCACAGAATAAGAGAGAAGATATTAGATAAGCCACAGGCAAGTAACTGAGTAAGAAAATAGAAGGGAAATATGGTCTATGCTCAGACAGCGAGACGGTCACTGAAGTTCTGCTGGGATATGTGCCATTCCACACATTAATAAAAAAAGAAACAATAATAAAAAAACATGAGGTGATCAGAGATGTGACAGTTTGAAACTATTTCAAGTTAGTTAGGATAGTCAAGGCACAGGCCAATTGTGCAGCCCTCCAAGACTAAATTAATACTACACCAAACAGGCAAAATTTGATGTCGAAATTTAAGAGTTGATATATACATACATGAAGGAAAACAATCCTAAACCAGCTAGGCTCCAACTGATTGTTACCTCTCATGAACAAGGTACTTTGGTTATGCTTGTTTCATAAAAACCATCAGTTCACTAATCACTTTTTAAACCACAGCCTAAACATTGGGAATGAAAAGGAGAAAAAAGTTCATGTTACACAAAAAAATAAAATCACTGTTTGTTCACAACTTGATTATTATGCGCAATTCTGGAACTTCCCCCATTTCAAAATGAACAGAGGTAGAAAAAGTTCAGAGGAATACAGAAAGTAGAACAATAAGTATGGAACAGCTTCCATGTAAAGAATGGCTAAATAAGAGTCTTCAGTTCAGAAAAAAAAGGTGATAGAGTTAAGATGGGACAAGGTTTATAGAAAATCTTGAAGTGATCTAGAGAGGAACTTGACAAGTATTAGCATGATTTGATGCCTTTAATCTGATGACTGGATCAGAAAACAAACAAGAGGTAATTTGCCTTTGAGCAGCAGATCTTACTGCCACAGTTTCTGAGGTGCCAAAAACATACATTAATTCCTGACTGCCTAAGAGCATGGAAGAAAAAATAGCTGAGTGTTTCTAGAATACAAACAAATTTAGAACTTAATCTAAAAATCTAAGCTTACCAAAAAATAAGAAACTAATTCAGTTTCATAGAAGGCTCATCTTTTTCTGCCCCACAAGTTGCTGCAGCCTGGACAAGCATGTGGAAAACAGTATCATATTTGCCAACCAACACTCCCATGCATATCCCTAGACCTGAGCCTTTAGCCAGTACTAGAAATGCTGTGCACACTACTGGCTAAACATATGAACAGGGAAGAGAGGGATAACTAACCTGTTGAGATTAAAAAAAAGCTAAGATCTGCAGAAAACTGGACAAATTGCAATGGGATGAAGGAGAAAAATACAATACTGTATTTTTCTGTACAGCAAGCTCTGAACTACAGAGTAGTCTGTGTTTGAGCAGAAGCTGACTGAAAATATACTAGACATCTTGGGGAGATTAGCCTGTCTTCCCTCTATTGCATATATATATATTTGCATATATATGTATATATTCATACACACACACACTGCCTCAACTATTTCCTGGTTTTCCAGGAATTAGCATTTTACAAAAATTCACAGCATTTATGCTTCATTAGTTATGTGATGACTTCTTGGTAGATGACCAGATTTGTCATAGATTTTCCTTGATTTTGAGGGTCTTCAATTTAAAAAAGGTTTTGTAGGAGTTAGTTCTCATATTGGTTTCTAAATAAGACACTGCTGTGGCTAGGTAAACAATACTATGGGATGCTAAAAATACTACTCATACTTCGAAACACCTGACATGCAGAGCTGATAACAAAAGAGATTTGATCTACTTCACAAACTTTTGACAAGTCTGTCTAATAGACAGTCACTACTGATATGTGTGAAGAACAAATAAAACCCCAACACAAACCAAAGCCAGAATTTCTCATAAAGCTTCATCCATTACTGCCTGCAACAGACTCCTGTTGCTTTCTCTTCTTCAACCAGTTACTATCTCCTGACTATCCTCCCCTTGGAGTGTATCATAAACATATTACAAGACATAGGCACATATGCTTTCTGCTATTTTGTGCATACTTGAGCCAGCAGGCTATGACCCACAACTCTATCGTTCGATCCAAGCATTAATTTCCACTCTGCCTCCCTACTCTTCCCACATACTACTTTGGCCAGTTCTATAATCCAACCAAATAGCAACTCACCCAAGTCTTTCACTCCTTCACACATGTGAGGGTGTCACATAACCAGAAAACACAAGGCTACAGAATTTCAGATGATTACGAAGGAGCAACAAGCATAGAGCAAGAACATCCCAGCTTACTCCATTATCACATAAATGAGTATCAGGTAAGTGTGAAAGGGGATAAATGCACAGAATAATCTCTAAGTGCCTTGCTAATAAGATACTAGAATGGCTAAATAACATACAGCCTGTTTCCCTCCAAAAAACAGTGTTGAACATTTGGTGGAGGTTTTTTGGTTGGTTGGTTTTGGCGGATTGTTTTGGGTTTGTTTTTTTTTTTTTTTTCTTTTTTAAACAAGGTATAGTGCAGTCAAGGAAATTCCAGAACAACCCACTTGTTTTTTAAGGTAGAGAAGTCAATCAAAACTGATAAGATTCCAGATTCCTGAACAACTGGAACAAAGTTATATGCTGAGTTGGCCAAGGGTGAGCCAAAAGGGAAGTTCCCATTCTCCTGCTTTTTTTACTTCCATCTCTGCTTTCAGCTTTAGCCCCATCCCACCTTGACACAACTCTAACCATTCTCAGACTTTTTGCAGCACTCACCCTAACTCCAAGACAGGGGAAGCATTTTTTCCCTGTGTAGCAGTTTCAGTTTTCTGCCAGTTTAGCATGTTTAACCAGCCCAGTGAAGTGTCTGATGAGCATCAAGGTCAAGTGCAGGAAAAAGGAAGGGAACCCAGGGATGTGAAGGAGGGCAAGGAAGGAAATGGTTTTACTCCCTAGCCTTTTTCCTCAAGGCTGGAGTGGGGAGAAAGGCAAGCACTCTTCCGAGCAGCAGGCTCTTAGACGGGCTTAACTGCAACAGCTTTTAGCTGTACTAACATTTTAGAATTCTTTAAAAAGTTTTCATAAGAATGAGTCAAGGAGAAGTTAATGCTGTGTAATCAAATAATTAACAGCTTTATACATTACAGGTTCACATACCACAAACATCCATATAATACCCGAGGCAACATTAAGTATGTTGTTCACTTCCCAAACCTCTGTATCCGAGTACAGAATTTAATATCTTAATGAAGTCAGAGCTCTCTGATTATACCTTGTTTACAAGTCAATTTCTTCTCTTTCAGTGTTTTCCTCTCTACTCCCTGTTTTACAGGCATATTAACAGGTAAGTCAAACAGGAAAGTCATCCATGCAAGTGATATAGATCCAGAACAGCAGATAATTTAAACATTTTTTCAAATGTAACTGCTAGTCCACACAAATTTCACCTAATTGCATGAGAATTATACTTTTTTTAATCAGAACCCTAAAGGTTAGAAATAAGCTACTACAAGAGTGCCAGTTCTACATTTCCCCTCGCTCTCCCAAGATTTCCAAATGTTCCAAGCCTTCCAGATGCTTCATATATATGCATGGTCTAACAACTCCTGTCTAACTATGCCTGTAAGTATGTTCAGTATTTTGAGATGCCATCTGACCAAACACCACACTCTATGCCTTTCTGACTAGTTCTCCTACCATAAGGAAGGCTGCCCAAAATGATTAATGCTGTACTGCTGTCATCCATCCAGTACAGAAAACAAACTGTTGCCGCAGTTAATACCATTTTGGTTTTTCTATTCCATTTAGCTTGGGGGAAAAAAATGGTAGTTATTAGAACACCAAATATATATAGAATATACCAAAGGAAATGCAACTACTATCTTTTACAGGCAAGTAGTGGTTTGAGGGGAGAAAGCAGCCCAACTTTGTCAGCTTAGTGTTTTACTGGATCATTTGTAAATTCCTAAAGAACCATTCCTAAAGAATCCTTAAACAAAAAGAAGTGAAAACAACGTAAATATATTAATTTTGTCAAATATCCGTTATCATCACTTCACATCCCACATCACATGGTATGAGCCTTATTTATCTGTGAGCTGTACTATAAAAAGGAGAAGCCACCATTATGAGGAACTGCCTTTTACAAAAGCCCATCTTTTTACCTGTGATCATCTAAAACAAAAAGAAACAAAACAAAAAAAAAACCACTATTAAGAACGAGCACTGATTGTAACACAATCCATGTTACATGAACACGGTGTCCAAAATAAAGTTAAAGATCCAACTAGCTCTCACAGCGCTAGCAGTGATTAAAGCGCCATACTTGGTATTGCCGCTGCAACACTCCTCAGAAAGAGGAACTGTTACGGTCTTCTGAGCCAAAGCAGAAAGAGTTGCTGCTTCCCCGGCAGTGCCTCACCATCCGAATGGGAAAAGCCCTCGCTCGCCCACCACCGCCCGCAGACGAACGCTCCTCCCGCTGCCGGCGAGGCCGCCCCGAGCAGCCCCTCGCTCCAGCTCCGCCTCAGGCTGGATCCCGCTCCTGCAGGCACCTTCGGGGGCGAGGCCTAGCAGGGGGCGAGGCTCCTAGCAGCACGCCGTCGGGTAGCAAACACCCACTTAACCCAAGACGCGGCCGCTGGTGCAAAGCACACGGCTAGAGAAGCACCAGGAGCGAGCCAGGTTAAGACCGTGCTCTTCTCCTCCCTCCTAGCTCCCCCTCTAGAGAGCTCCAGCAGCAGCACTCGGCTTTGAAACAGAGCTTTCGCGCCCTCCAGCAGCAGCACTCGGCTTTGAAACAGAGCTTTCGCTGCCGCTGCCCCTCGCCGGCGAGACACAGAGCGGCCGCCCCGGGCGGGCGCCTCACCGGGCCGCCCCGGCTGCTGCTCTCGCCGGCCCTCCGGAGCTGCCCGGCAGCGCTTCCTCCTTTCGGCCGGGGGTCACGGCTTACGGAAACAAAGGGAAACAAGCCCTCAGGCGCCGGACCTTCTCCCTCTCCCAAAGCGCACCTCACCTGGGCAGATAGCCCCAGCGCCGCCCGCTGCGGGGAGCGATACGTCCTCGCCACAGGCTACAGCGGCCTTCCGACGGCCAGCACAGCCGCCCCACGCGGCGGACCCGCTCCCCCGCACACAAAGGGCCGGCACTGCCCTCAGGCGCTGCTCGCCGGCGCCTCCCCGCTCCCCCTCCTCTCACCAGAGACCCGCTCCCTCTCGTCGTCTTCCTCCTCCTGCTGCTGCTGCTGCCCATCCTGCTCCACCGGCCCCCGCTCCTCGCCCTGCGCCTCCACCGGCACCACGGTGAAGCTGGTCGGCATGGCGCAGGCAGCCCCGGAACGCCTGGCGCCTCCTCCCGGGGCAGCGGTAAGCAAGCGGTGCTGCCGCCTCCCTCACGTGAGGGCCATTTCCTCACGCAGCGGGGGGCGGTGGCCAGGCACCGGCCGGCTCCCGCCCCCGCCCCGCCTGACTGGCGGCGCGGAAGGGAAAGGCGACGGTCTCCCGGGGGTGAGGAAGAGGAAGAGGACGAGGACGAGGACGAGGAGGAAGGGGGTGCTATGACTAGTTCTGAATCACATGCGCGCAGCTTCCCCGCTGGGAACCGGGGCAGGGCGTTAGGCGGCTTTGCTCCCTCCCCTGCAGAGGGGGAGAGAGAGGAGTGCCGGGCGTTGGCAGGGAGAAGTGTCTGCCGCGGGCCGAGCAAGTGCCGCTGGGGAGGCGGCCCGAGAAGGGCGTGCACGCTGGTCTGAATGCCGAGTGCCGCCCCGGGTTGTTCTATTAGGCTTCAGCTATGGCTGTTCGGCGCAAAAAAATGCTTCCTCTCTTTCTCAGACCTTGCCTTGCAGATATCCTTGCGGTACTAGGGCCACCAGGCTGCTGCTCCTCAGGTCCCAGTGGGCAGAAACTGCCTTCCCAAGGAAACCGGAGCCAGACTGCAGGGCCCTGATCCTCCAGGACTCTAAAGGGATGGCAGCATCCGGAAGGGCCAGGCAGGAGCTTTGAAACTCACCATTTGGACAAGTGGAGGAAAAAGTCTACTGCCTACTCTCTACTTGGGACTACCAAGAGATGAAGATGGTTCCCGGGAATCTGCTCTCCTCTGCAGCAGCCATGGGTTGCAGGGGACAGCTGAAGGCCCCATGATTCAGGTTGGAGTCATCATGTAAGCTCTGACCTGAAGTAAAGCAGATCCACTAAATCAGTGGATGGGCAGTGTATCAGATTAAATATTAGTGATGTGGCACTAGTGATATGCTGTAGCTCTTCGTTACTTTAAACTTCCCAGAGGAGGTTGTAGCATCTCCACTCCAAAAATAGAGAAAACAGTCTTGGAAGCCAAAGACCTTTTCCTTGTCTCCTGCTATTCTTCCTTCCCAGTAAAGTGCTACAGTAGAACAGAAAGACTCTATTCATGTCCATCTTTTGGAAGTCCCTTTTGGAAGGGGACTTTGGTGGGCTTGTGGGTCCCATATCTCAGTGGGATGGAAGATGTCTATCTAACGCTACAGTCTGTCCCACAGCATAGAGGCCTTCAAAGAAGGGATGGGGAAAGTGATTCTGGACATCAAAGGTAGCAGCAAAGTGGCAGATGTGGAGGCTGCAGAGCAGCAAGAAAAGGTGAGGGAGGGAGGCATGGTAACATTTTATATCTGGTATGGGTTTACAGTTTCAACACCATTCAAACCATGGTGTAACTACAGTAACAAGAACGGTGGCTGCATGAAAAAGGAGCTTCTCTGTTGAGATGCGTCTCTTCATCCCCCTGCTGCCTTTTTCCAAGCTCAAGAAAGCGACTGGAATGGTGTCTTTACTAGTGATAGCAGAGCTTTCCTGTACGTTAATGATGTTACCTGCAGAGGCAAGTATATTTTGGGGTACTTTTAATGTTAGAGCTCATTTTGTCAGCGTACAGACTATTATCAAAATTAATGGTACTAAGGAACTAGATACAATGATAAATTATAATAGTGTAATTTTAAAACATAAACAAAAAGAATAATAATTCCCACTTCAAAACAAGGACTGAAGAGCATGCAATACATAAGGCATGAGATCACATATGAACATTGAGAAGAAAATTTTAAATAGCTGATCATTTTTTAAGTACCATCCATCTGGTGCCTTGAGAAGTCTGTTGAAAGAAACCCATGTACAATAAAGATGAAAACTGTATCATACAGTATCATACTGCATGCACAAAAGGCTGAGTGGGGAGAAATCAGGACTGCAGCGTTCAATTTTATTTCAACCTGATATCATTTTTTTTTGTCTAGAATAGCTAAGAGCCAAAGGAGAAGCTTTGGACCAAACAACTTTTGAATGAACAGAGGCAGCACTTCCTCTTCCAACTCTCTTCTGATTCCTCTGTCATAACCATAGAGAGCCATCTGCACCAAAATAGGTGCAGTTCAGTGGATCCAGGATTGTAAATTCATATGGGGTTGTGGGTTGTCCCCCATTACAGGGACACCTTGTAATCTGAGAGCTGTGATTTGTGAGCCTCAACATTTTTTTGTGCAATGAGAACCTGGGACTGGGAAAAGTAACTGACTTCTTACATTGATTTATTTCCCTTCAAATAGCATGAAATAAGTAGTGTTGTGATACATGCCAGGTTTAACAACAGACTACTCTGATGGTACCCTTCTACGAATAAGAAATAAAAAAAGAGCAAAAGTAGAATAAGATTAAAACATTATATAGATCTATGTCTAAAAAATACAATGATGGAATCATAACATTACATGAGTGTTTTGCTAATTAAAAAAGAAAAAAAGGCAAAAGCTTTCAGTTTGTGACATTCACTTAAAACACAGAGCTCTGGACTATCACCATCTTTCTGTTTGGCAGGATAGGAATGCAGCAGGTACACCACCAATACAACCAGATATATCTAGATGGACCTTTAGAAGGCATTCCTCTTGTTAACAAAAATGGATTTGGGGTGAATATTCTACTCAGTGCTCAACCCTCACCCCCCCTCAAAAAAACAGAACACATGAAAAAATGTGAAAGTATAATGAAGTTAGTTTACATACTGAGAATAGAAAAAGGATTTAATTAATGCTAACGATGAATAAGTTATGATTTAAAATGACATATGCCTAAGGAAATGAATGATGTCACTAAGACACCAATACCCTAAAAATTTGTATTGTCTTTGATGTTATTGTGATATTAGAAATAAATCACTAGAAATAAAAAAAAAAACATTATTGTCACAGGGAAAAAAAAAGTAAAATTAAAAATGGCAAAGAAGGAAAGGAAATTGCTTAACACATCCAGATCATATTCTATGTAACTGACAATAAAAATCTTACTAAATTTACACATTTTCAGGTCATCAGGACTAATGCAGTTTATGTACATGAAACAGAAAACAAGCTAGCCAGTCTCAGACTCAGGAATTTTAAATTTTTAGAAATCTTGAAAAATTGGGAAAATTCCAAAAGAGTGAATGATTGTCCTTATCAATACTGAGTCATCAATACCTAAAAAGAGGAAGAAGAGTGACTCAGGAAAGCTGAGCTACCTGGCTTAATGATAATTTTGTTTTGAGGAAAGATTATAATGATATATAAATTTTGGGGGACAAGATAATATGTTTGAACAGTTAAAGTTGTCTTAGTGTTACAGCCCACATGAAAATAGCCAAGGCATTTGATTCGGTACCAGCTGAAATTTGGTTGGAAATTTCAATGGAATTAACTCCATATGCCTTCCATATATTTCAAAACCACTTCCTGACAGATCTCAAGGTGTTAGCAGAGGCGAAAAGATAATGAAACGTAAGAGAGGGAGCGAGGAAGATTAGGATTTGTTCTGACACTTTTTTCATCAGCTGTTTAGATTTTCTAATAAAGTCTGTGGGTGCCAATGAGTGCAATAATAAGTAATGGGGGGAAACGTTTGTAATCTGTATCAAACAGATAAGGGCATTATAATGCAGCCATAAATACATCTGAGAACTGCAGGAAGTGAACATTTATGTTGGGAACTCCAAAAAGGATACAGTGTAACCCAAGTTGAGTGTGACACCTTCACAATCTGACCTTTGCCAGAGCTTCCTGGTTCTCCAAGTATTTCTGTCTCATACTGTGACCAAAATGCAAGCCAGCTACACTGTGCTTTTTATTTCCTGGGTACAAACAAGTGTTTCCCGGAGTCCCACGCACCACACCAACTGCTACTGTTTTAAGACTTCATTTGTTGACTGCTTCTCAATGAGAGGAGAGGGATATCACAACCTGCCATCACCTGATTCCTTACAGTCTGTTATCACTGTCATCTAGAACACAGTTCAGGTTAGCACATTGCAATGGACTCTTAACTTTGTGAGAGCCAGATGGTTTCCATTGCCCAAGCGCTTTTGCCTAGGGCATTTCTGCAGAGATGCTGTAGTAGTTTTTCATATCTATGGTGATCATTAAGATACACCTGAAGCAAAGTGTCAGATTGTGTGACTATCTTGCATTCAGATCACATGGAAATGGAAACCTATGAAAACCTGATTAAATTAGTCATTGCCAACATAGTCAATGCAAGTAGTGAAGTGGCACTTTTTAGGCAGGCTGAACAAGACCACAGCGGTGTAATCACACTGTTTTGTGGAAATTGAATACCCAGAAGCAGCTCTAGAAATCCTGTATGATCTCTCCATTACGAAAGATGTTGGCCTCAGTCTTCCATGGTCAGAGCATGCTGATAGAAGAGCAGATACTGGTATGAAGGTGGAATGCTACTGAGATATGGCATCTGGCAGCACCGTTGATTCCTCATTCTTTCTAAATAACAAAATCAAACACAAGAACATTCTGGAGGATCCTTTCCTGGAATGATTTAGAAAGCTCTATCCACCACAGTATGAAGCGTATTAGGATACCATCACAAAAAACTGTGTATGTATATGTGCCAGGTTTGGCTAGGACAGAGTTAATTTTCTTCATAGTAGTTAGTATAGGGCTATGTTTTGCATTTGTGCTGAAAACAGTGTTGATAACACAGGGATGTTTTAGTTCCTGCTGAGCAGTGCTTACAGAGTCAAGGCCTTTTCTGCTTCTCACACCACCCCACCAGCAAGTGGGCTGGGCGTGATGGGAAGCTGGGAGGGGACACAGCCGGGACAGCTGACCCCGACTGACCACAGGGATATTCCACACCATATGATGTCATGCTCAGCATATGAAGCAGGGGGAAGAAGAAGGAACGGGGGGACATCGGGAGTGATGGCGTTTGTCTTCCCAAGTAACCGCTACACATAATGGAGCCATGCTTTCCTGGAGATGGCCTGCCGATGGGAAGCAGTGAATTAATTCCTTGTTTTGCTTTGCTTGCGCACGTGACTTTTGCTTTACCTATGAAACTGTCTTTATCTCAACAAATGAGTTTTCTCACTTGTGCTTTTCTGATTCCCTTCCCCCATTCCACTGGGGGCTGTGTGGTGTTGAGTTGCTGTCTGGGGTTAAACCACAGCAGTATAATTATTGAGCAGTATTTGCAAAATGAGTGGCAAGTATTTTTACTTTAAAAAGCCTCAGAATGCAACTGGATTCAACAAGTATTCCTTCATTCAGAAGGTGTATGAATCTTAGTCAACCAAAGGCTGGGGAAATTAGGGGTGTCACATATTGTTACAATGCCAGCATGCTTACTGAGTACTGCCAGAGCATGTGTTGATATCACAACACAGGTTTATAACAAGACTGAGATTTGCTTTGTCATTTTGCCCTTTTGCACATACCTATCTTGATTCTACTTGAGTTGTTAGGAGAACAATGCTGTTGGCTCATGGGCAAGCTTTGCATGACATAATTCTATCTTTCTGTAAACCCATGTGTCTTCTGTAATAAGAGCAAAACTCATGAGTTGTATTGGTTTGATAAGGCTTTCCATGGCTGAGCTTTGTGGAAATCCTCAGACTGAGTTGGGCGACTTTATCCTGTCATTAGTTTACATGGTGATAGTTTATGTTGCTTTTTAGGCTATGAGGCTGGGTGGACTCCAAAGATGTTATGACAGACAGCAGCATTTGTTAAATTTGTGGCTTCAGTTTACTGTATGAAAATCCACATATTGTCTATTGTTGAAAAGATTAGGTGGATAAGCAGCAAAGCTAAAAGGTGTGTGTTTACTTGGCTTAGCCAATGCAGTGTTTTTCACATGAACCTCTCTGACACTGGAGCCTGGAATAGGGATTCTGCCATTCCAGACAGTAACTTAGACTGGTCAACAGAGAAAGTTTCCAAAGTGCAAGACACAACAGGCAGACCGTTAGCTGAGAAACTCCCCAAAAGATAAGGGGATCTGGTTGTCCTAAGGACCAGCACTAACAGTCAATGATTAGAAGTTATGGAAGAAATAGATGCAAAGAAAACATATGATGTGTTTTAACTCCAGGAATGCCATGTAAAGTTGCTGAAGTCTCCAGCAGGATTGTTGCAGAGGCCGCACTAGGCAAATTTCTTCTGAGACTTCAGATTAATTTGTTCCAACCAGCAGAGCTGAAATTCCTTCATTTGGAGAGTGATCTTATTCTAGCTTAGTATCCTCATTTATGAAGAAACCTAGCAAATAATGCTATTGCTTCCACCCTTCTCCATCCTTAGGGATAGTGAAAACTTGCTCTCAGGACCCTAAGTGCACTAATAGGCCTTAATTGCACTGACCAGCTTCACCTGAGACACTTCCACCTGTACACCCTCTGCCCCTAGGCCAAGGGGCTCCATTTAAGTTCAGGCCCGGGCCTTCTATCCCTGTCTGATCTGTGCCATACTTGCCTCCAGTGTTATCACAGCTCTGCTTCACCATGGGCTTTTTTGATCCAGAGCCTGGCCTGCTTGCCTCACTTGGGTACTGTGCAACCAGTCCCTGCTGGTGAAGCTCCTGACCTGCTAGCCTTATTACCATGCTTGGCTTCTCTCCCAAAGGGAGCAGGTAGTCCTCATTGTTCCTTGATGCTTGTCTGGATGATGCCTTGAGTAACTAGATCTACCCATGAAGTTTGCCCTTAGTGTAAGAGGCTGCACTAAATGACCTCCAGAGGTGTTTCGCAAACTACCTATTTCTGATTCCATACAAGTGCAACCACTAGCCCACATTAACTAGGCACAACAGAATCTGCTTTTTAACAAAACCAAAAAATAGAAAGGAACTAGAAATCTTGGTATATTATCTGTTGCCTTCAGCCTCTGCATCTGCTGTCTCCCTTCTACTTTTGCCTCTCCTTGTCAGTATTGTGTGGTGTGGGGACATCGTGAGACCTAACTCCTGTGGTTTTGCCATGCCATATAGGAAACACCAAAGGAATATTAATTGCAACAGGTCCCATCTTTTCTGGTGACAAAACAAAATGAGAGCCATCTCCCCCTATGAAAAAGGCCAAGCCTGTGTTATGGTGCATGTAACAGCACTACTACAAGCTCTAATTTCTGTTCATCCTTGTTGCATTGTTCAATATCACTTGCAGAATTAATGTTCCCATCCTTTCTTTCTTTGTGCTTTAATTGTTAAAAACAATATGTCTCAGAACAAACACAGTATCTCCTCAGCCTGCCACATTGCACTTTTCATACTAATGTTTGTATTTCTATTTATTGTCTAGGTAGCTTTTCTTCTTAAAAGAAGATAATGCATGCAGTGCATCTTGAAAGTTTTAATCTCTGCTATAACTCTGTGAAGTTGTTAACAGCTGTTGACTCATGCTCAGCTTGCATGGCTCAGTGGGTTGGGACATTGATGCCTCCTTGGACAGTTAAGCTGCTACAACCATTAATGTGCAAAGGTATAATTTGTTGGTTTTGTTTGTTTTTGTTTATTTTCAGAAATTAAGGGCAGAAATATATGGTTTTGGCATATGCTTGTTTGGCATGCCACTTTGACATGTTTGCAAGCAGCTACAGATAGAGAGTTTTTTAGAAAATGACAACATTCCTAATGGAAAGTTGGTTTTCTTTGGCTTCTGCATTAAATATGATCCATCCACATAGGCCTTGTTCTTTCAAAAGACAGCAGTTCAATTTATTATAGCACTAGGGTGATTTTGTTCCTTGTCCACTTGTTGCAGTGTTTCACATATACCTTGAGCTGAGAGATTGTGGTGTGGAAAAGATACCAAAACTGCAGAGATGCACCCTTAGAATATGCATAGCAGATTTTTCTGACTGCATAGTATGTGCTGGCTGGAGTTAGTTTTGTTAGTTGCAGAAGCAGTGAAATAAACCACTCTTACTGACTAAAAAAATTGTAGTGCGAACCTCTCTGCAGGATGAAGGTAGGAACACCAATATGTTTGCTTAATACACTAGTGCACCTTTCACATGCACCTGTTCCTCTTTGTCATTGCTAAACCACTGCACTGGGGGAGAGAAAACTTCACTCATCACAGAAGTATTTAAAGCAATTGCACCTCATGAACTCATCCTCTGCCAAAATGAATAGCCCCTCCACCCTCTCAATGGCATCTGCTAGCAGATACTGACTTGCAACATTAGCATTGCAGGTTAAGCATTGTCAAGGTTTAAATGAATTGTGAAACAAGTTTCATAATGCCCAATAAGTGAGGAAAACATAGAAGCATATTAGAAAAATGTAAAGAGTTCTTTAAAGAGCAATACCTTGTCAAATGAATGGCAGGTAAAGACATTAAGATAATACAATAGAAGTTAATATTACCTTTGCTCTAATACTGCTTTGCTTTAACTGTGTTTTATTACTCTGCTGACAGAGTACTTGGCAGAAAGAAAACGCTGTGTAATCCAATTACACTGCTTTTCTTCTGAAGGGAAAGTATGCTCAACTCTGCTGGATTCCCTTCTGCCCAGTGAGAACCCCTCATCACTGAGCAGCAGCACTGTCTGCTTCCTTGGTGTGCACTCCCTCAGAAGAGTGAGTTCTCTGCTGGACAGCACTGTGGTTTCAGTAGAAAGGGTAGGGAGTAGCTTCTTGCATACTCATTAAGGATATTAATTTGGGTTATGAGAATAGCACAACTGAATCCCCTCAGGCAATAAATGTTTAGAATCCACCTGGAAGAGTACTCTAAATAACAGGTTATTATGCTAAATGTAGGCACTTCTCCTTCTGTTTTTAATTAACTAACTTTTGACTGTTATATACGCCATATTCTTCAATATGTCTGCTGGATGAGGCCCCTCAGAGGACATGGGCAAAATTAGGAGTTTCTCTGCTTTGTCTGAATTGCAGTGAATCTATTCAAACAGGTTGATTCTTCATGGGTGAAGGTGCTGAAATACCAGCATTAAGGAAATTTTGCAAATTGAAAATCAGATATCAATTGAATCAAGCAAGGCACTTACAGTGTTAGCAGAGAAGTATGTTTTCTCTGTTGCCATCTTGGACACAGGCACCTGAATTCCTCCCATGTGTTGTATTAAATGCCAAGGAACATGACCTTAAAGTAGTTCATTATTGTTTATAATTGGGTCTTTAAAAGATTGGAGCATTTGTCAGAATCAGCTGGTGGCAGTTTTCCTTCTCCCTCCACAAATTATGCCAATTTACTTTTTTTTTTTAATAATATCAAGGATTGATCTTAGTTGAACATGACTTTATCATTTAACTTGTCCATCACCATCAGCTGATAATATTTCACCTATAGAGAGACTTCACAGGCATGGTTCAGAGTGACACAGTAAATCTGTAGATGATAATGAATACAGGAGTAAAAAAAAAATATAAATTGCTTCCAAAATCATGAAATGAAAACCCCCAGATATTAGTTTTAGTTTGCCTTTCTTACTTTCAATTTTCGTATGCTTCTCTGCTAACATCTGTGATAAAGTTAAGTTGAAAACACACACAAACATAACTGTAAATATATCTCTCTGTTCTGCTAGGTTTACCTTTTTGTATTCCAACTAGAGGCAGAGTTTCCTAGTGTTTTTCCTCAGGTGCTATCTTTCTTTCCATTATTGGAGGGTTGCAATACAAAGATGGAAAGAGAAGTTCTATAAACTGTAGTAACAAACTGCCCAATTGTTTCTCAATAAAGAGAACAAAATCTTTTATGTATCAGGAAAGCTAGCCAACTTAATGAGCTTGCAAACTGATAGAAAACTGCTAATCTAAATGGGACCTTTCTATAACCTATTGCAATGGCTCCAATTACAGCTTTAAATTTGAGTATTGACTAAAATTGTAATGCGTCTTGTTATGCTGAAATACTAATTAACATAATTTTATTCCTTTTGTATAATTGTGTTCAACTAAATAAATGTAAAAGCTCATATCGGTATTAGATTTACTGATTTTTTAAACCATAATTTTCACAATAGTTGAAAATGCATAGTCTCTGTGGATCATTTATTTTTTTTTAATCATGACTCAGTGTCCCCATATTGTTGTATACCATCATCCAGTGGAGTACAGTTGGACAGTGGCTCAGAATAGCCCAAGGAAGTAAAACATGATTAAACAGCACATTTCCAACCAAGAACCAAATGGAATTTTTCACCTAAGTTTGAAGCAGGGAGACAACTGGTGCTGAAATGACATCTTTTGGTGACTAAAGAGCATGGAAACAAGAGCCAGGTTTTGGAAGAGATTTTTTTTTTTTCAAATTTAACTGTAATTCAGTGACAAACACAGCCATGGTGGATTCCAGGAAAACAAACTGGGTTGTGCCTGCTACATGGACTTTGATCACACTTATCTAGAGACTGCGTGCTGCAAGCTATCTGACTAAGAGATGCAAGTTGCTTTTAGAAAAGCTGTCTACATCTCTACAACAACCTGCTCTAACAGCTTTTCTTTAGAGATAAGCTCTCAACATCATCCAGTTTTGCCTTACAGAGATAAATGCCTATGCTGTAATACCAAGGCACGTCCTGATTTGAGTTGCACCATCATTTAGGACATTACAGCTTGAACTGTTTTCTAAATGGAAGTTCAGGGAACTGTATGAAAGGGCTGGGGGCTGAACAAAGCCTTGTAACTCTTCATGAAATATCACCTGGTTTGCAGCCAAGAAGATGGCCTCAGCCAAGGAAATGATGCTTAATTTTGAACTTTCAAGTTTTTCACCTTTTTAAAATTTTGAACTTTTACAGCATAAACAGAAGGGCGTTGTTTTTCTTAGCTAGACAGCTCATGTGGCAGTGGTTTCCTGAAGTCAGACTGAATAAGCCATGGTTGTGGAGAGTCTGGTCCCTCAGCACATACAGCCAAGAGAGTTCCAGGACATCAGTTCTCAGCTGGGAATTAGAATGCTTATGTTTTTATCTTCTGGGGTTTTTGTTTGTTTGTTTGTTTTTGAATGTAGCTAAGTAGAAAACAACTATTATTCTGGTGGTAATCTTCTCCTACACAGGGGTTAGAGTGCTCACCACCTTCTTCACTATTCCCAAGAGTGTGCTACAATAAAACTAATAAAAAAATTATTTTTGTATCCCCACTTCGTGGTGATATCTTAAAAATAATTGGCCTTGAAAGGAAAAATGTAGTTTTCTGTAGCTTATTTGATTTAGTCTGATAGTCTTAGCAAATGTAGATTCCCAGAAGAGCTTTTCAGAACTGACAGTGATGGAAAAGATAGATGGTACTGCTGTATTGATACATCTGAGCTGCCAAGGTATATTATCATTGATTTCAGCAATGACACACTGGGAGCACCTTATTAAATATTTCAACAGAATAAATCAATGAATATTAATAGAAGGAGTAGGCCTATAGAGAAAAGGTGAAGAAAAGAAAGAAGAAAATTAGTACACTTTTTGTTTAAAGTATCACTTAAGATCTGTAAGGGATATGGAACTGGAAATAAATCAACAAAAGCTGATGTAACTGAAATCAGCTGTAAATTAATGAACAAAATTATGAGAAAGTCATATATGCTGTCCACCAACTTGCTCCTAGAAACAGGATTCAATTAAGGCGAGGGTGCAATATGGACAATGCTAGCAAAGGACTTAGACAGTAACAAGAAAATAGTCTACTAGCAGTAAAAGGAAGCCCAACCAACAGTCAGTACAGAAAATTAATTATTCAACACTTGTGTACATCATCTTTCATTTGAAATGAAAGGGTCTGCTAATGCCTAGCAAAATTAAACACCTATGGCAACTTTGGCCGGAATTAGGAAAGAACAGGCTACAGAATACTTGTATCACCTGAATGTTTTTGAATCCATGGCACCTAATGAACTTATCCTTATTGTATTAAATAACTATATAAAACAATCTTAAACCTATTAGTGGACACCCATATTTTCTGCATCTGTTAAGACTGGGACCATACAATCACCACCTGGAAAGCCTTGCTTTGTCTCTCCCATCCCTGGACTATCTTTCTTCATCCAGTCCAACATCTGTCTTTCCAGTAAAGGCAGGTGTCATGATCAAGCTGCCATCTCTTATGCAAGTCTACTGGCTTATATTTTGACAAAACTGATGAAAGATGTAATTCTGTCACCAAGGCAAAGGGGTTTCTTTTGGAATACATTCACTACTTCCCATCAGCAGGAAGATGTTCAGCTCTCTCCAGGAAAGCAGGGCTCCATCATGTTATGGTTACTTGGGAAGGTAAACGCTGTAGCTCTGAACATACTCCCTTCTGCCTTCTCCACACGGCTTCATATGCTGAGCATGACATCATGGCGTGGAATATCACTTTGGTCAGTTGGGGTCAGCTATCCTAGCCGTGTTGACTCCTAACTTCTTGTGCACCCCCAACCTACTTGCTGGTGGGGTGATGTGAGAAGCAGAAAAGGCCTTGACTCTGTGTAAGCACTGCTCAGCAGTAACAAAAACATCCCTGTGTTATCAACACTGTTTCAGCACAAATCCAAAACATAGCCTCATACTAGCTTCTATGAAGAAAATTAACTCTATCCCATCTGAAACCAGGACAGTATCCACCCCTTATTCCATACCATTTATGTCATGCTCAGATCCCACACTGTCCAATACAACCTCATTAACCACCACCCCCCTTCCCATCCTTTGAAATAATACACAGATGTCATTCCAATAGTCTATGGACCACCCCTGCAAAATGTCCACAAAATGTCCACAAATGTCCAGAGTTCATTCAGTCCATGACTTTGGGCTCCATCTCTTATGGTGGCCACCCAGGACAGGAAAGGTGGTGTGTTGCGTGGAGTTACTGGGCACCAAAGCCAGCTCAGGATGGGTCACTGCTGCACTTGTACCTCTTCTTGTAAGGCTTGTCCTCCATTGGTTCAGATGGTTCCTGCTGTAGTAATTCCTATAACATGCAACTCAAATCACAGGTTACAACAATTTAAAGGTAGAACCATTACAGTCTCCACACCTGGTGCCTTTGGGCCAGGTTATAGGGTTTAACACTGCAGTGAACTCCTTCTGTTGCCCCGGTCTGGCTTGGACTTACTCACAGACTGCAGTTCCTTAAGGGTGTACCTGCTCTAAGTGGAGCCTTATCTATAAGCCATGGCCTCTCCAGGGGTACACCTGCTGTGGCATAGACTTATCCAGAGCCACAGTTGCTTTGAGGTGCACCTGTTCCAGTGTGGCATGCAGTTCTGGGGTTCCATGGCTGCAGTTCCTCCAGGGGCGTACCTGCTCTGTCGTGGGCCTAGCCATGGCCACTTTGAGGTGCTTCAGTACAGCCTCATGCACAGACACTGATGCTTCAAGGTGTACCTGCCGCAGCATGGACTTATCCACAGCCACAGATGCTTCGAGGTGTACCTTCTCCAACATGGACTTACCCTTGGGCCACAATTCCCTCAGAGGTACACCTGCTGTGGCACAGACGTAACCACGGCCACAGACACTTCGAGATATACCTGCTCTGGCATGGCCTCAGCCACGGCCACAGACGCTTTGGGGTGTCCTGCTTCCACATGGACTCATCCACAGGGTCACAGTCCCTTTGACTCGAGTTCACACTGGAGTTCCAGCCTGTCCAGTACAGCAGCACAGAAACAGCAGTGATGCCCTGGCCGTCTGCCAGCCCAGGCACTTGGCCATTGCTGTTATCAAAACCTTCCCAGGCACAGCAGAGTAAGGTGATAAGCAGCAGTACAGCAAGCAGCGAAAGCAAAAAGCAGCCATTAATGAGCACTAAACTTTAATGCATACAGTATATGTATATACAGTAAGGCAGGCAAGCCCCATAGCAAGCACAGAAGCCTGCTGGTTAATAGCTGAAGAGCAATAACAGCTACAAATTCAATCTAGCACATTCCAATCAAACCCGTTGTTATCTTTAATATCTATAATATCAGGTACTAAAGAGCAATTAATCTAGTATAAAACCACTGATTGGGTGCCAGAACCAAATAAAAAGCTATTGGCTCAGTCCTGGGGGAAATTAAAGGCTTCTGAAGTACATCAGTCTAGGCAAAATTCAGTAACTTCCCCTGTAAGCTTAAACTTCATGGATTTAAAAATCTGTATAGCCAAACATATTCCTACTACTTTCCTTTTCTTTGAAGTCTGCAGCCATTTTTACACATAACAAGAAACTATTTTCTTGATTTATGCTTCCATCTATGTAGTGATCTTTTTTTTGTTTGTTTTATTTGGGAATAATTTCTTTACCAGTTATTTTTAAATATCTGGAACCAGCTTCATTTGATGTAAACTGGAGGGATGCAGGGGGAGCATAGTGAAAGAGACTTTAGATTTTATTTTTTCTAATCACAGTGAGGTCTTCCTCATGGAGGTACAGCCTACACTAGCAAAAGGATACTTTGGCTGGCAATTGCTTAGGACAGCATCCTAAATAGAACAAGCCATACTTTCAGAATATACTTTCTTTTAGTTGATTATACCTTTATGTAGAAATGTGGTGGGGGTAATCACATCTCTGACGAATGGTGTAAAAATTAAAAGGTATAGATAATGTAGTTAAAACCTTAATGATAAAATCTTAAAATTCTGTAGAGATTTACAGTGTTCTTGGAAAGAGCACTTTCCACTATTTCAGCTCATCACTCTGCTACCTACATTTATCTAGAGAGAATAAACGTCTTAAGTCACTACCACTCTAGAGATTCTGTTGCCTGTAACATATTTTTCCTTTTAATATTAAAGGCTTAAATATATAAAATGATGGTTACTGTAGGATTTATTACATTATATATATAGGTATATAGTTTATAAAGCGTGTATATATACATATATACACATATATGTGTGTATGTGTGCGTATATACACATATATGTGTGTATATGTGTTATATATATATATAACCCCGATATATGAATCTCATTGTAACTGCTATAGGATTAGAACAAGGTGACTCCTTAGCCAGATTTGATTGTTTGTCCTGTCAAAGCCTGGGAAATAGGCAGCAGCAAGTCATATAAGAGAAGGGAGTCAGAAATTGCTCAGTTAGCTCAGAAACTGCTGCAAGATCCCCCTTTAAACACAGACTTTGTGAAGAAGGCCTGTCCTCACAATTGCACAAGAGAAAAATGAACATAAATGGAATAAACTGCCCATGAGAAAGATTACATAGGAAGAGACTGGGAGGAACCAATTGTCGTAACTGTATACAATGTATTTGGGCTTGAATGGAACAATGTATTTGGGCTTGAATGGACCGAAGTGGGTGGCTTCCTGTCTGGTTGAGAGAATGGGAAACCTGGAAAAGCCAGGGAGTAGTTGCAGTCCTGATCTGAACGAGGGCAGGGAAGAAAGGGAGAAGATTTACAGATGTGACTATCACATGGTCTCTCCAGAGTTCAGTGCAGGGTTACATCTATGCCCTCCCTCTGGTATTCCTGAAACCCGTGGATTCCACCACGTTTTTTCAAGGCTAAAAGCGCTTCTTCAGCTCTCCTAAGTGTATTTGACCCCTAGTCACAGCTCAAACTTTGGAACTTCTTTCTTTATATGATTCCTTCACAGGGCTGAATTTTGATCAAAACCAAACATAGAGTCTATAGAGTATGGCTGCAACCACAGCGGCACTCTGCCCACACCCACCTGTGTGACCTGCCGCTTTTTCTTTCAGCTAGAATATTCTCTATTCTTACCTGTTTCTAGATCAGTCCACTGCATGCCATTGTTCCATAACAAATGAACACAAACATACCCCTCTCTCTTTGTATGTCATCTGCCAGGCCAGCCCTGCACCATCTTTGCTGTTTCTATTTAACTTTCCCACAGCCAAAACCACACTCCTTTACCGGGTGATACCAGGCTAATTTCATTGGAACATGCCAGCTTCACAAATGCATTCTTGGCTGTAACTGAAAAATTGTACCTCTGTCCATCTTGTTTTGGTTTGGTTTGTCTCTTCTGGCTGGGCTTTATCCACATGCCTGGCTGATCTTACCTCATTCTAGCTGCTGGAGCAAGTTAGTACGCTGCCATCTTTTTTCTTCCTAAACCACTGAGCTATGTACAATTTTCCTAGTTTTTCTTACTCATTGCTATGTGACACTGTTGCAAGACTGCTGTATATACTGTCCACAGATTTTACACTGTTCAGTTGATGTAATATCAGTAATAATAGCAATCTAACAGGATGGTCCCCCTAACCTTAAAAGCATAGGGAACACCAACAAGTCAGAACATGCAGGAGGACTATGCCCCAGTCTTAGAAGGCCACCAAAAAATCCCCAAGCAAGCCCTGCCCCATGCAAAGAGGCCAATCCTGTGAGTCTGACCGAGACCTGCGCACCCTGACCCAAGCTGCCAGGATGACCATGGCAGTTCCTGCGGCAGCGTTTAGGCCTTGCACTGTGTTGCAAGACAGGCAACACTGCACACTAAAATGGAAAAACAGAACAAAAACGCCAGCTTTGGGAGAATGTGTAGGTGGTGACCATAAGTGTGGGCAATTTGGTGCTGGCTAAGAAGTCTGCAAGCCTCTTCGGAGACTAGAAGCTTGTGGCGGGGAGTGGGCAGCATCTATACTTTAAGTCGTCATAACATAGCCCTTCCCTGCCTCTAGATTTTTGAACATAAGCATGAAGCACAGGTGCTTGTTTGGATTACAGATCTATGCATAGCACATTCCACTTTTCTGGCCTTGACATCTGTGATGCTTTCCACACAGGCTTTGCATTTCTCCCAAAATATCATAGCCAAATAAACAATTTGGTTTTTAATAGCCAGGGCCTTCTGCTTCTGCAAGCATTCTCAGACCTGCACATCAGTCTGCAGCTGGGGCACCTTGCTCTCACATCCAAGTTAACTTCACAGTTGTACAACAAGCAGAGCTGGCAATATGTACAGTTATGGACATGATTACACCACCAGTGACAGAGAGAGCACCAAAATTACTTGCCCTAAATAACTTTCTGACATCCTCAACACTGTGATAAGTTTGATCCCATGAAAGGAAGAAGGAGGTCTTGGGATATCCATGGTGATTGCTTGGCTTAAAAATACCACAGAATTTTTTCCCCTCAGATAGGAAGATGGTGCATATATAACATGCAGCAGGTCTTCAGGCAAGGTGATCTCACTCAGTATATCCTTCTTGTGCACCGACCACCCCAGGCAGCTCTTTTGCACCAATTGACAATCATACATCTGTCAGATCCCTCACCACTCTGAGTCCTGTAAGACTCCCAGCAAAACAGAGGTTATTGTTATCATTATTTAGTTCATTTAAATAGTACCACTTTTTGTCTGTGATTTTAGAATGGGAGAGACTGTAGAGTTCTCTGGCCTATGTTCCTGACTGCTTTTATAGTAATGATAGCCAAGAGGAAGTCTGATAAAAACACAGCTCTCGTTTACTCTGTAGGAGAGTACTAATGCAGTCTAAAATTCTCTCTGCTTTCATATTGCTTAAATTAACAGTGGGAGAATATAAAGGGTTGTGCATGCTGACAGCTTCAAGATGGAGCTGAGCGTAACCACCGGGTTCTAACAGTTGGCATGAATGTTAAACTAAATATTTCACAGAGTTCTTGTAGTGATACCTGGCCTGAATTAACAAATCTGTATTCTTCTACATACTGCCTAGCTCCAAACTCCTGGATGTGTCATTACTATCATTGCACATCCTCCATGGATGCCTCCTGCTCTACCTCCCCCGCTACATTTGGGTGTAGAGGTAACACTGCACTTCCAAATGCCCCCTCAGAACTTGGGTGTGCTGCCAGTGGCCCATCCTGGTAGACTTGTTCACAACGGGAACAGCCCCTTGTTCTCTAAGGTGAGTGCAGTATGAAGGATGTCATTTCCAGGATTCTGCTTCTGCCCTAACAGGACACATGTCCACTGCCTGGCAGACTCAGAAGAGCGGTTTGCATTTGCAGGACTTGTGGTTGCCATAAACACTCTCTAGCAAGATGCTCATAATAATGCAGAAATTGTTTAGCTTTACTAGTGAGCAGTCTTTGTTGTAACAGTGTTTTCTGTTTTGCTGGGGCCAAGAATTATCTGCAACACCAGCAGGTTTATGCCCTTCACCTTGCCTGCTACTCCTCTGTACCAAATAATAACCATGGTCTTTAGCTCTGCAGAACCCCACTGTTTTTTTTGGTACCCTTGGTCTTTCAGCCATAGCTATGGTCTCTAAGGCCATGTGTCTGTAGGCTGCATCCCTAAGCCTGGGTCTTGCTGCTTCCACAGTAACCATAGTCTAACAGTACAGTCTTTATTTTGTTTTTAGTCTTCTATGTTTCATTTGTAACACCAGCCTAAGGATAAGGAAACACAACCTTCCACCAACTGTTATTAGGCTTACAAGTTGCTGTAAGCTCCCCCACAGCTGTGGGTAAAGGGTGCTTCCCCACAACCCACATTCTTTGAGGGAAACTTACCTTGAAATTCAGTTCACGCCTAGCTCATATGGTCTTTTATAAGAAGCCCTTTGGGCTCAGACTGCCCACTAGTGTCTTGTAAGGACTTCTGTACAACTTCTGTTCTGCGACAGACTGGCTTTTTCAGCCCTAGAGGAGACCCAGATCACTGTAGTAGCATGCACTCCACCTAGTGTTACTACCCTTGGCAGCAAAACTAAAGCATTTTGCAGGATTGCTAGTTGAGTGTAACCGTCTCTCTAGTCTTATCCCAATACTAAGAGTGAGGAATTTGTCCTGGGGCTCCCTGTGTCTTCAAACAATACAGCTGTCTTCTGCTAGCAGAAATCTGCTGCCCTGTAAATGTCAGAAGTCCAGCCACAATCCTACTATGCTGCGCAACAAATGGAAAGAGATTAGGACAATGCGTGACACAAACAGTCTTTTGAATTTGTTTATTCTAGCATTGGGCTCATCTGCTTTGAAGATGGCACAAGCTGTGGAGCAACCACCATGCCTGGCCTTAGAACTTGAATTTCAATAGATTAAAATCACATGGGGTTTACAAGTAGTAGTCAAAATGTTAATATATTTTGTAAGCCATGTTATACAACCACAGGAACGTATCACTGAAGGTGCTGAGTAGCATATCATATGCATGTGATACTGAAACAGTATCTCACAGAGAATCCATTCTGTCATTTCTGGCTGCTCTGCAAGAATAGAATAGAATAGAATGGAATTTATACCTACAGTTAGAGGGCAAGTGGTGATCAACCAGAATTCACTGTTCCCTTTGATATTTATTGGTCTTAAGGATGAACAAAACTTCCCCTGTAAGTGGCAAATTATCATGGAACAGAGTGATTTTTTTTTCCTATCCCTTGATAGGCTGTAACTCCATGCTATTACGTGGCACCCTGTCCACCCTAAAACTAGGAAGCCTTCTGGCACTTAACCCAACAAGCACTTCATGCACTGTCTCCTGGGCTAATCTCAGGAGAAATCAGTGCCCACTACAAAATAAACTTCTCAAATCTCCCAAGTCTTTAGTGTATTGGCATTCCCATCCACTCTTCTGTGACTTTGCTCACCCTTTAAAGCAGGCCAACTCTGGTTGAGGGTACACCGCACATTCGGCAGGGGAGAGGAGGGAGGTTTCACCAATGCTGCCTTTTGAAAGGGTAACAAACATCATGTAAAAAGCCTGGAGAAATAGATCTTCTCAGTCTCCCCCCTACCCCCATTGCCTACGAGGCAAAACTCCTTCACCTGTGAGCTTTGGTATAATCATGAACTTCAGGCATAATCTGCCTACGTCTCCTTTGATCACAGTTTGCAATCATTAGCTCATGTTTGCCTACATCTCCTCTTCTTATTTCAAGCAATTTCGTCCCTCAGTGCGCCACCAGAATGGTCTGGCCACACTTTCCAAATGCCTGAGTCAGCTTCATTTATTTTTAAGAGTATTGCTGGTTGCTGTCTAGGTTCCAATATGCTCAGGAATATTGCTGAGTGTACGTGTTCCTTTCCTCATTTTGTCCTGCTCTGCTGCTATCTCATATCTAAGTCAAACCTGCTGTTTCCTGGCTTACGCCCTTAGACCTGTCCATGGGAAGTCAAGCTCAACAAAGCAAGGCATATGGCTCCAGCCCAGTTCCCAGTGTCATTCATCTACAGTGGTAGATGTATGCCACCTTCCTTGCTACCTTCATATCTTCAAACATAAAGAAAGAAATCGTCCCAATACCCTTCCAGTGTTCTCCATCTGTTTGGCACCCTTATGACAAAAGGCTGTAATACGATCTTCCAGGAACTCTGGAATGAAAATCCCTGGTCATTACCTCAGTCCATGCTGCCTTCTCTCTCCTGCCCAATCTGCTTCTCCTAAAACTCCTCCTGTCACAGATTCATATGGGGCCACACTCCCACTCTGCACCTAGAATGGCCAAACCTCCCATCTGGTAACAATCTCGGGGTTTAGTACCTAGAGATGGGAAAGGTCATTACTGACTTGGCTGGAGGACTGAATTTGAACTGAAAACTGAACAGGGGTCAGTAACTGACTGGAGCCAGTGGGCTATGGAGTAAATCCAAAATTGCACTCTTCAGCTGTGACCTTGGCAGGAAAAAAGAGGAAGTCTTAGCTCTAAATGTGCATAATTCTACAGTAGTTTTTATTTATTAATTTATTTCATATTAATACTTTCAATTTGTAGACCTGGACAATGTTTTGAAAAATGTTTTATAGGGTGACCGGTTTTAGTTTTATTCACTTGAAGAGTAACACATCTGCCACTACTCAGCTAAAGCTTTCATGTATTTTTTGCAAATCCTATTGCTTCTGAAAACAAACCCTTTTTTCATATATTTTTTATACAGCTGTTAAGATATCCATTCCACAGCGTCAACTGATTTTGCTTTAATAAGTTTTGGATGGTAGAAGCTGTTTGGCCATTTGCATCATTAAGGAATTAAATATCAGGTAATACTTAAAGAATGCTGTATTAATCTCAGAATAACAAGACCTCTCTCTTCAAGGGTGGCAAGAAAAAGCCAATGCCTTTCTAAATTATTTTAATTTTAGCCATTCTTTGATGCAAAAGAAACCTGTTATGAAGCACTGAAATAAATAATTATTTTTCATTCACTTAAAATAAATCTGTTAAAAACCTGCCACTCTTAACATTATTATGCCCTGAATTGATATTTGAATTTAACTGTAACCATCTCTGAATCTGCAAGCACTGAAGGATTACAGCTGTATCATAAGGAAGTTACAAAATTGCATATACAGCTTATGGGGTCCTAAGACACATGAAAATTTGATTTCCTTTCATTCAATCCATTCTCTTCTATCTTCTATCAGAAGATATTCCACCCATAAATATGTAAAAACTACTGAATGATAGACATTAGACAAGTACAAAAGCTGTATCAGAATAAACATCAACAACAAAAGATTAACAACTCCCAAATTTGGAACAAAACAGCCATCAGAAGCCATAAGCATTGAACACTTCAATGTGACTGCAGAATTACCTATTATCAATTAATGAATCATGGTCTTTTTGAAAAAGGCAAAACATAGCACAGACGTTAGCATATTAATAGAATTGCTCATGACTTCTGGAGACCACATGCAACATTCAGAAAGATGAATAAAAGACTAGAGATGATAATGAAAATCATCATCAAAATCATCATCATCATCATTCAGGACAGCCAAGAAGTCTTTGCCCAGCACAGCAAAGACATGAAGAGAATTTGATTAACATCTCTATGAACACTTTTGACAGCTAACATTGTATTTAGAAAAAGAACTGTTAAAGCTCAAGGACATAACTGAGACAAGAGCATAGCTTGTTTAAGTTGACCATGAATCGTAGGATCATATTGGTTGGAATGGAGCTCAGGGAGATCTAGTCCAATTACCTGCTCCAAGCATGTCCAGTTAGAGAAGGTTGCTCAGGACCTCATCTAGTTGAGTTTTTAACAGGGAAGAAGACTGTAACATTTCTGACCAAACTCATCCTGTATTTTACTACTCCCATGGTAAATGTTATTTTGCATGTATCAAGCCGTAATTTCTCATGTTTCAATTTGTGACTATTTCCTCTCATCCTTCTACAGTGCACTCCAGCTCTGTCTTCTCTATACCCTCCCATTAGGTAGCTGTGGACAGCAATAAGATCTCTTCTTAGTCTTCTCTCTTTGAGGCTGAAGAAATCCAGTGCCTTCAACCTCTCCATGTATGTCATGTACTCCTGCCTCCTGACCAACTTGGTGGTCCTCTGACTCAGTCCAGTCAGGTCTGTCTTGTACTGGGGAGCCTGCAGCTGGACCCAGTACTACAGAACTCATCTCACAAGTGCTGAAAAGAGGGGAGTAATCACTTCTCTCAAACTGCTGTCTTTGTGCTTACTAACACAGCACAGTATGCGTCTGGCTGCCTTTGCCACACGGGTGCATCGCTAACTCATGTTCAAGTTGCCGTCCCCCAGGACCCCCGCCACCCAGGTCTTTTTAAACAAAGCTGCTGTCTAGACAATGGGCTCCAGCCTGTGCAGTTGCATGGGGTTATTCCATTCCCAGGGCATGGCTATGCGTACATTCAGGCTGAAGACTAAAATAATTTCTTATAGTCAGGACTGGAAAAAATGGGAGAGCAATGGGATAAAAATTTCATTGATTTCATATCTTTACTTTTTAGCAAATACATTACTTATATTACTAAGTAAGTACTTAAATGTCAGATAACAGGTAAGATGTAACGCTCCTTAAATGCCTAATAAAGTTACAAGAAATACACCTTAAATAAAAATTAATTAATGAGTTATTTCATTGATATTTCAGTGGCATCAATCCAATACCTGTTTAATCACTGCCTACTTCAATAGAATATAATTAGAATTGCATAACCCTTTTGATTGAAGCTACTGAACTGTTCTTCCTAAGCAGTCCCACAGACACATACTTAATTAGAAACTTTGGCACCTATTTACTTGATGCCAACGTACTGAATTTAAACACCAACCTAAATCAGTACTTACCCCAGGAGTTACTGCACTGACTCAAGATTTTAATTAATGCTTCCCAAAACAACATTTATTAATATCTATTAAGAGGTATCTAACTTACTGGGTAACCAGTAAATTCTGAAAATTCCTTAAATTGCTTGTTAAAAAAAATAAGCTTGCTAGGTGCCTTAAATGGACAGAATGTACCTGCCTGTTTTGTCTGATAGGCAACTATCCAACACACCCGACTATTCAGTTTTCACTGCAGCCTTTTATTTCCTAGAACTTAGATTTATAAAATATGCTCCCTAGGACAACATGTAAGCTGACCCTACATACACAGTTCTGAAAGAGACAGCCCTGTGGTTCCTACCTACTATATAAAAAATGTTAAGATTTTTTCTTTACAGTGATCATGATTTTTAGTTTAGTTGTTTATAGCTCTTGACAAGTGAAGCCCTCTAGTACTTTGACTAGAATAAATTTCCTACACTTCACGGGAATAAATGTGGATGTAGCAAGAAAACTGGACATTGGATCAAGTAGAAAGCTGAATCACTTACTAGGTGGCAGCTCCTGGACATGATTTCACAGACAGTAAAGTTGTGCGGGGATCTGCTTTGCTTGCTCCTCACAACAGACATATTGTGCCCCTTCTTCCTCTCACTAAAAAGAGCTCCAGAGCAGGCAACAGTAGGTCATGCAATGATGGAGCCTAAACCAATTTACAGAATGCCTGAAACACCAGAAAGGTGCTATGCCTTGGTATGTGCTCTGAAAAATATTTATTTCAGTGGCAAAACCCATTTGCTATTGTGAGAGACACCTATATTTTCCATAGAAGTGCAAAATTGGACACCCCGACTTCAAAAAAATCCATGGTGCTGGAAAAAGTAGCTTATGAGGTAGCAGAAGACGTCTTAAG
>VZTV01056294.1:0-29090 GCA_013400875.1 Anhinga rufa
GTGATTTTTCCCAACTTGCCCTTAGTTTGAAATATGTCACTTTTGTTTTAGACCCAAAGAAAGATTTGTTCTTTTGCAAACTTGGCAGTTTTCCCAACTACATCAGTATCTCTGAGGCCTGCGGGAGGGTGTCAGGCACTTTCCCGGTCCTTTCCTCAACTGCCTTTTCATCTAAATTATTAGCCAGGTTGAAGCATACCTCGTCAAAACACTAATGAATGTGAAGCTGTAGGTAGGTAGGTAGATAGATATGTGATCAATAGCTAGACACGTGTGTATATGACTGAAAATTACTTTGGAATTGGACAAATCATATAAAAAGGCCAAGGCTGCCAAAGCCTCAGCCCTTCAGAATAATGTAAACATTTTGTTTGGAAATTCTGAAATGCAATCAGGAGCATGGGATTGGAAGGTCCTCAAGTTTCATTGGCAACTGCTCCATATTTTTCCTTTCATGAACTAGCTGAAAAAGGTCCAGTAGAACTAGTTAAATTTCTTTTCCTTATTATTCTTGCTAAAAGACTATCCTAGCACCTCGTTTTGATGGTGCTGTTAATGGTCATTTCCATCCCAACTTGTTCTTTTGCCAACAAGGCCTTTTAATTTAAATAGCTCCCTTCCTTCCTTCCTGTTCTGAGTTGACCTTTCTTGAATATGGGTGACCAGAAGAAGACACTTCCTGGTAAGGTTTCTAATTCCTTGTACACTGCCTTGTACATCCTCTTACATAATACTGGCTCAACTGGCTCTCCTGGCTCCATGAAGGTTGCCAGATCTCTATGAGATGTCTTGAATGATGAGAGACATGGAAAACTCTAGCTCAAACAACCTTTCTCAAGAGCTTTTGATCTACCATTTTGTGGAGTCTGGAACACAAGTATTGTATGCGTCCCACGGAGAAGGTTGTTATGAGCTGAAGGGAACCATCCGATGGCTGCGTCTGGAGCTGTAGGTCTTTGGAGCATGATGCCTCCATTCCTGCATGGGAGGCTTCGGCTGTATTTTGACAGAAGTTAACTGAAACTGATACATAAATGCTTAAAGTAGTTTAACTTCAATATTTTCATCAGAAAGTTCCCAACTAGTGCTGACCATGTGCTAGGTGACCAAAACACCCATTGGTCTTATTTATGCTTGGAGTCTTTCTGAAGATATCATACACTTAAAGCACCATTAATTATTGTCTAATTACTTCCAGCAATGTGGTATGGGCAGAAAAAAAGTGCTCTGAGTTGGGGAAGTTGTCAGTTATGGCTGATAATTAAGGGGCCAGGTGCACATTTTATTTAACAAGATAAATATCTCCCCAGATGTTGAGTATCTGAAAGTTCATAACGACAGAGGTATTTGATACTTGATGTGCCAAAGTCACCTTCAGTAGGTACTCATTTAAGATAGCCCTTTTTTTTAGTGCAATAGGGTTTGGATTGGCATGTGAGCACATTGCCCGTTGAACAATCTGCTCCTCTTTCTCTCTCTGAGTGCCAGGCTAATTTACCTTTGTATGCACTGGTAATGTTATTTTAATTGATTTATTTGGTTAATTTTCTGACTAGAATAGCTGTCACATACTTCCAAGAGCTGGCATACCACACAGAGAACAGAGTCTTACAACAGGCTGATAAAATCTTAGCAGTGTTTTTAAAAATAATGATTTATTTTGGTGACAGGTAACAAAAGCGCGCATATACTATGAAAGGGACACTATTAGTTATCAAACATTTCTGTCTGGAACAATCTTTTCTTCAATAAAAGGAAAAATAAAATGGCCAAAATATAAAGCCCACGTATTTCTCTAAGGGAAGAATTGTGTAGGCTGAGTGCCATAAGAGAATCTGGAGTTATTTCCTTCTGTCTTAATTTCTTTCATTCATTAACTCTTGATGTTGTTGTTCCTTGGGAGAGTAGCACTGGGTTTAGGCTAAGGCTCTTGGAAATTGCTTGACTATTATTTACTAACTCAGTTGGACTAGATGATAGTTGTAAGTTCCTTCTAGCTGAACTATTCTATTCTGTTCTAGTTTGATGTCTGTTCAATTATCTAAGATCTATATGACTCTGGTTTAAGCAAAGCTTTGCATTTATATATTTATTAAATGTATAGCTGTAAAATTTGTAGAGATATTTCTGTAATACCTGGTGTGGAGAATTCTAGGTGAATTAAACTGGTTTTCTAATGGTACAGAATCCTACCATTCTTATGAAGAAGTAATGCATGCACCTTTATATTAGCAAAACGGGTCTGCCCTCAGTGGTTAGAGTGTGTATATGTAAATTGGGGCAATGCTGGGGTATGCAGAATTCACAGGAAAATACTCAGACTTTACCTTATTGATTTCGCATTCAATGTGAAACCGACTGAGATGTAAAAGAAAAATCTATTAATGGTTATCAAAAGAAAATAGATTGCCTCTGGCTCAGGAAATCCCAGTGATTTCTGCACTGGAGGCAGGATGAGTGTACTGGAAAAATGTCAGTCCCCACTGGACCTGCTCTTTTTTCTTCATGTCTGCCCCCAGACAACGTTGGAGACTGACAGGATGCTGGGCAAGATGGACCTTAAGTCTGGTGCAGAGCAGGCATTTGTACATCCTCATGGCTTTCAACTGGCCTCCATGAGCAAGGCAGGGGCAGGAAATTCTTCAGATGAGCTATGGCACCAAAGAACTCCTCTGGCTCCTAAGGGAGCTCTTTTTGTTTTGTTTCAGTGGTTGCAATAATTAAAAAAAATTTCTATCTCCATATAAGTAGAAAAACATCCCCATTTCCATGTAAGTCAGTTGTCATCTGTTAGAGAGAAGAATAGAACATAGTAACAGACAATAAGGAAGACTGAGGAGACCAGTTTGTTTTTTTCTTTAAAAACTCTTTTTTTTTTTTAAGACACCTTTGTGTTTTTCCTTTTGCAGTTGGAGAGTGGATTATTCCAATAGCTCTTTTGCCTCCCAAAAAAACTACTTCTGAAGGAAATTAATATTTCAGACTAAACCTGTAAGAGGTTCCCCATATCAAATACCCCAATATCCAATATCAAACACTCGGAAGATCCAACTTCCCAATAGCATTGAGTCATCTCAAACCTCACCAAAGTGACACCTAAATATTCTGTTTGTTTCCATCATTTAAAGTTTTCACTCCTTTGGCATAGCTTTTTATAATTTGTTTTACTGTCTAGCGTTCTCCCATCATATAGTCGATGGCAAATACCTTCCCCCTGCCGCTCCGAACATAGGTTATTGCAGCAGAATATTTCAGGTTGTTCCCAGAGGAAAATTGTCCTTTGGATGCCAATCAACAATATTAATAACAACAACTAAATGAATTCTACTTTGCTTAGCTCATCCTAAAGGCTAAAGTGCTCCTAAAGGTTAGGCAGGAACATGACTGAAAGTTAAAGGTGTCCGCCTAAAGAACATCAAAGAACTGTAATTTGAAATTGTAATTTGAGTCTCAAAATAGCAGGTGATGATTGCTTCTTCCATGACTTTGTGTTGCAACAATCACATAACATGAAGTGCTAATAAATGTTTATCCTTTGTTTACCTGCTCTTTTTTTTTTTTTCCAGCAGAGATGTAGCACTTTGAGAGGTGGCAGAATGAGAGCTCTGAAGGACTAAGTCCTCTCCCTGGGGAGCAGGTCAACCCTCAAAGCACCACCAATGTTGTGATGAGTGTTGCCATAACAAGCATTTGAATACTGAAATAACAAGAGATTCTGTGGGAATGTGAAGCTGGATCCTAATTTTTACCCATAAGTAAAATTTCAATGGGACTGTCAGTGGTAATGTGGGCATGCGTCTCTGTTTAGCAGAAGAGTCTTGGTCCTTGAGCCCACTACAGCAGACATGTCTAAGAAGAGAAGTTATGACTAAAGTCATAATCAGTTTAGTGCTGGCAATTTTTTACCAGGGACTAGGCAGGCATCAAAAACCTCATTTCATGTAGCCCACCAACACATCACATTAAATTAACTACGGTAATTTTAGATATGTACTTTTAAAGCTGAATAACAGCAGACCCAGCTACCTGTCTTCTGAGCTCTTGTTGTTTGTATATTGATGTTAAACTAGGCCCAGATGTTCCAAGGTCTAGGCCCTATTGACTAAAATAAAATAAATGCTCCAAAGCTTCTGTAGTGTTAGAAGATCCTACAGGACTTTGATCTTTATCCTACTGATTGATCTCGATGTAAAACTCTGCCAACCATTGAAAACTCCACTGTCAACACAAAGAGTGTGAAAGAAGACTGAAATACAACGTTTTGGTTTTAGAAAAAGGGACACTGGCCCTATGATTTAAAAGCAAGTTATTCTAGTGTGATGTAGCATTCTCTTTGTAGTTCACTTCTGAACACACTTTGAATGATAGCTGCACTTTTAGAGTAGCATAGATGTTTATATCAGACAAGTTTCCATTGTAAGTCATATTTTACTAGTCTGACCTAAATTACTAAAAAAATCAACCCCCTAACTTTGCCAAACAGTGAATCTATGCCCTGCTCAAGCAGTGGTGTGCTATGATAGTCTTAAAACTGTAGGCTGGGTTAAGAAAATATGGGTCGTATCCTCTAATGTAATAATCTCCTCATTTGTCCTGAATTTGAATCACTAGTGTATTCAAAGCCACCTTGGATAATTAGGATAATCTCCTTAAATTGCTTCTCTCATCATGCCTCCAATAATACCACAACAGCATCCTGCTGTGTCACTTACTGTAAAATGCCCCATGTCTTACTGTTTCGTCCCACTCTGCTTTCCTGTATCCATTTGTTTTATCGACCTGGTGCCTGCGACTACAGAAACTGCAGAAGTGATGGGGCAGGGATCCTTTTCCCACTATTTGGCATGTCCTCAGGTCAGTCTGTGACCTCAAACACTCTATTATGGAAACAACAAACCTCAGACTACTTGAAACCTGGAGAGACCTTGAATCCTAGACAGAAAAAAAAAAAAAAAAGTTAAAACATTCAGTTGTTAAAAAAACATCTTGTTTAGTTTAGGTGCTTTCATTTCTTTATGGCAAGCACTTCCAGCACAGCCACAGCGGAGGTAATTGGAGCAGCCGAGTGAATGTAAATCTTAGGAGGATTAAGGCCACTGTCTATAAAGCTCATGTAGCTCTCGAGCAATCCAGCAGTGATCAATTCATTATCATTACAAGAAGTCTGCCAAAGAAAACCTACAGGCTATTGAAGGCAAGATGACTGTAAAATTAGAGATCAGACCAACTCTAATGTTCACTAATGGACGTGAACATTAGCCTTGCAGCTTTAGCCAACTGCACTGAAAGAGACCCTGGTGACATTTTTGGATAAAGTACATTAGGGATTGAAGATCTTATTATTTTATTTTTTTTTTTAAATTTAACGTATTGATGTATTTTTTTTATTGGGAGTTAAAGTGGCTGAGGAAAGAAAGACGTTGGAAAGGATACTGGAAGTGGAAAGGAATGAAGATTGCCCACTGGCTTGTCTTAAATATTTCTTTCCTAGGTTTTTGCAATATTCAGCAACGGAATCTCCGAGTGAACATTTTCTCCCCACAAAACTTTATTTGTTTACTTTACAGTCCAGTGCTAGCGCTGTCAAGCACTACATGCCAAATGAAACATTGGAGGTAAAACTGACACCATATAAACTCAAAAAAAGCCAAGTTTATGTGTACAGAGTTATTCTCTGTTAGCAGATCTTGAACAATAAGTAGAAAAAACATACTTTCTGCTGTCTTGACTGCTTTATTGTTAAAAAACCATGATAACCTCTTAACAGAAATTATGATTTTTACAGTCTTTAGGAGGCAAGTAACCTCTGCACAACAGCTATAAGAACAAGTGACCTGAAAGATACCTCGATGTGTGAGCAGCAGTCCCATTTCCCTATTAGATTTAGCATCACATCAAGAAGCTTATTCCTCTTTGATTAATTTTCTTGTTGCAGAAATGACACTGAAACAGAAACTCGTGCTCCTTTTTTAAGCTATGCTGTGTTCTTTGTTCTCACTAAACAGCTACGCTGTTAGCTGTCCACAGCTACCCCCAGGATTAGTTCTGCCCTTTTCCATTCTTTTGTACACCACTTTATCATGTTAACTTGTAACAGGCTCCGTTATATAAAGTAGCCTGGCCACAGCACTGGAAGTTACATGTAAAAGCCTGGGCAAGACTTCTTCACTGGCAGCCACTGGGATTTTGGGTTGGTTACACATTTCAAGCATTTATTGTCTCTGTGTGGACTTCAAAAAGTGCATTAAGACAAACGCAGGGTTGATGAAAAGCTGTTCTTTTACTGAATTTTCTGAAGCCTTTAAACAGAAGTTTCTGTAATTCGTGCCAGACGTCTGTGTGGTCACATACTACCACAGACTATTTTGCATCTTCCCATAGCAGTTCTGTGCAAGTGCTCTAGGCAGCTAAGAGGGACTCACTGCTCCCTTGTCTGTAGCTTGCCCAGGGATGCTGCCCAAGGCGACTCCCCGTGATCATAGCCCAGCGAGCGCTGGCCATGCTGGCGTGCAAAGCCCGGGGTTACAGGGAGAGATCTGAATCGGCCTCACTGGCTTCACAGTATGCTCTTCCCAAAGATATGCCTGGAAAATAAGCTGCAAGTTTTGGGACTCTCAGGCTCAGGCAGGGACCCAGGAGGTGCTGATTCCTATGGAGTACCTAGCCTTAAGAGAGCTGCTTTAGTTCGTCAGGCAGTTGAAGGTAACAGAGATAGTTGAAGGAGGGCAGTGAGTGAGGTGTGCCTAAGGGCTGGGGGGAGAGAGAAAGAAGTCAGGGAAAAGCTCAGCATTATTTAAGTCATTGGCTAAACTGGCCCCAGTGCCGTTTATTTTTAAAAGAAGTGCTAGGCATGAAAATTTTCTGTGGTAGTTATACGGTCCACATCTTGGAGGGGATGCAACCGAGACATACTTCTTAATGCTAAATGAATACTGCCCTGGTGCTGACTGAAGCGGAAGATATCCGAGACACTCCCCAGCTGTATGTATTGTTTGCACACTGAGACCTTTCCTCCTCCTTCCCATACTCCTATTTTCTCTATATTTGGTATTCTACTTCTCTTTTTCTCAAATATTATCATAATTGCTCTAACAACAAAATCCTGATTAAAATAACAGGAAACTGAGAAAATAAGAGGAGTGCTCACCCCTTTCCTCAAGAAATTTTGCTAGAAGCCATAAATGGTTCACATAATGGAGGCGAGATGGAGTCTTTCCTGATCCCATGTCTGTCCTAAGCTGCTCAGCTTTACCCAGTTATTGCTGAATTAATGGATGCCTGTTACTTTAGGGGAAGGGCGTGGGGGAAGCAAATCTTACATTTGTGAAGCAAAAAGCAGAAAACGCTTGTGTTGAAAAGCAGTTAAACCCTGGGAAAGAGCAGCGGAAGGGCAATGCCCTATCCTTAGAGAGCTGCATGAATGAAAACCCAGTACTATGGTACCAAAACTGCTTCCAGGACTTGAGCTTGAATAAGTCCCCTGTGCTCCCCTCTTAGAGAGCTGCCCTTCTGCATGTTTTAGGGTGAAACCCTGTCCCTCTGAGAGCACCACAATTCTTTATTGTTGATTTTGGCGGAAGCAGGGACTTAACCTAAATATTTTACGGTACCATCACATAGCATAACATCTTACAATTCTTGGGGGAAAAAAAATCAGATATTCGTTTGTGATGCCATGTGGCAAAGGATATGTCCATATGGCCATGTTCACAGCAATCAAACAGATAATGCCACTGAATTCAGTAGGCACCATCGCGGCACAGCCCCACGGAGGCTGAAAGAGAGAAAAAAAAATCATTGATTCAAATGAGGCCAAGATTTCACCTCATGTTTTTAGTGTAGCAAATGTTATTGCAAGCCCACACAGAGCCAGCATGAAGCGCAAATTACCACAGGAATTTGTCATATTCATTACCGACCTAGCATCATTAGTTTATATGAGTGTAGGCAATTAGAAGAGAGGTTTCAGTTTCTTTCTTTGAAAATGTGAATTTTATTAACAAAATGACAAGCTTTCTTTCAATGAAAACAAGTCATATGCTGCAGGAAGAGTCGTAAGTTTGAGGGAAGAGCTGAGAGCCAATGTTTAACAAAGGCAGCACTGCTCCACAGACTAGAAAACAGGCGGTAACTCAATTCCTCCCATACATGGGAGTCCAGTAGACGAAAAGTAACTATGGTTGAGGAGATTTTGTTTGCAAAGGCATATTTAAAGCTACTGAAGACAGAGTAAAGACACTCAGGGGACATCAGTGGACCTTGTTGTCAGACGCTGCACCTAGATTTGGTTATTTTCTATTGATTGCTCTTCATTTTTTGGTTATTTGATGACACCTGCCCCCAACACCCCCCACCTCCCTCTGCCCCCCTGTATTTGATAACTGCTGTATGTGAAGTGAAGCTGCACTGCTTATTGTGGGCAATAGCATTTCTCCCAGTGAATAAACGTAACCAATGAAGATGCCTTCCTTTTCTCCCGTGGGAGTTAGTCCCACCCTGGCACATTGCTATTAGGCTCAGGTCGGGTCCCATCTGATTATTTTTTTTTTGAGTATCAGTGGGAGAAGAGAAAAAAATATAATAGCAGTTTTGTCCATGGATGTATAAAGGTTATGTATGTTTGAAAAGGCTACACGCAGGCAAAAAAAAACCCAACCCAATTTGCAATCTGGTGTAACTTTCTTGCACTACAGGGTAGCCGTGTTTGCTGAGGTTTTGCCGCTGCACAGGATTAACAGGAGCTGTCAGTGCGGGTAATCCTATTCTAGAGCGACCTCTCGTGTTATGTCGGTTAACTTCTATTTGTATTATTTGTTTCTTTTACCCAGTTTCCAGTAAGGTTATGAAAATAACATCAAATTGCTGTGGAGGCTGGTTTTGCTCTGTGCAGCAGGCTCAGTTACACTTCCCCCCGTCGTGCTTGTTGCTTAGTCAGTGCGCTGCACTGCACTGACTCCCTCCCTTTTCTCCTGAAATCGTCCCAACAGCACTAGCGAGAGGAGATCCCCCCTCTTTTAAATTAATTTTCATGTATATTCACTTCTGTTTGGAGTCTTCACCTTTCAGTGAAGTGACCAGATGTCTCAGAAAGCCTGGAGCAATGCTGGCATCAGGAGCCTTCGCCCCCATCCTGAGTGACTGCAGACTGAGATGTCAATATGTTCTGGTTTGTAATGGGTGATTGATTTGCAAGGCTGTTTTGCTCTGATTCTCCCTTGCTTAAAGAAGCATTGGGCCTTTTTTTTTTATTTGTATATATACCAAGCAGTATTTCCCCTGTCTGCACTCCTGTGTCCGGTAAATCCAATCATACTACTCTTCTAACTAGCTGCTCTTTTGTTTGTGATTTTTTTTTTCCTCCAGAGGGGTTAATATTATTTGAATCTTTAATAGCAGTAAAATTACATTGGGGGAATAACCAGATCAGTCACCTGAATACCTTTGAATGTATAAGGATTGTCCATGGTGGAAGGAGGTGGAAGCCCGCTCCTCAGCAGCCATGTGGACAAAGCACCACGCTTTCTGTCTTCAACTTGGGCCTGCTACTCACCTCCTCCTCCTCCTCCTCCTCCCATCTCACACATCGGATCCAAACATCTAACATCCACGCTTTGCAAGGCTTTGTAAGTTGTGTCTTCAGGCACCATGGAGAACCCTGTGGTGAGACCCCTCATCTTCTGCCAGGGTGTGAAGACGTGCAGCCACGTTCCAGCTGTGCTAGCATTAGAAAGTCCTACACATCCAGTGAAAACAGCAGAAAATTGTTTCTCTGTGTGTATCCCCTCTCCTTATCGATGTTCATCTCTGAAATGCCAGTATGGGCCAGGCCTCCTCTGGGGAGAAGCCTGCGAATAGTCAGAAAGTCAGAGTTTGGACCTTAGTGGCAACTGGCACAAGACTGGAAGTGGGATTTGGAGGTTACACCTCCAGTTGATAGTCCCCTGTCTTCTCCCTGAGAGTTGGAGTACAGCTTCACTGAACAATAGTAAAATCACTAATTTAATCCATTCTAGTTCCCCAGAGCTTTTTAATGCATGCTACAAATTAATTACACAACTTTTACAAATAACAGGGACTGAGCTTTTAATTCCTCGTGCAGCGGGGAGTGTGCTAAAACATAACCTGCCAGCACACATGTTACTCTGCCTTTCAGACCTTTTTACTCTGGTCTGGCATGAGAAAGGAATCTCTGACTAAATGCGAAGCAGATCCTTAATGTTTTAAAGCAGAAATGGGCTCTCGCAGACCAATATTCACGAATGATCTGCTTTTAGGTGCTAAGGATTGCTCTTTTATTTTTGAAAGCATTATTTTTCTTGCAGGACTGTGGCTGGAGTTCCTTTGGGTAGAAATAAATGAATGGAAGGCAGTCAGCCAACACATCCTTCACTCACTAAGGTGAGTGTGATTTTTACCACTATGTACAACAGGCAGAGGGTCTGACTCTAATTTATTGAGTTTAATTTCTTTTTTTTTCTCTGAGATCGTATTCCCTCTCCGTTCATTACACTAATTTGTTTTCTGAGAAGCAACCTTTTTGGGTCAAGTTCATATTTGGAAAGACTTCTTCCCAATTTCATATATCTGGATGCGTTGGCGAGCTCCTCATGGAGGATTTTGGGATGATCCTCAGAAAAATAAAAGAACTCAGGAGACCCCTTTTGTGGAGAAGAAAACCGGTTTTCCTCGGGGACCGGGGGAACCCTGCAGATGTTCAGCTTACCCCTAGAGGTCACTGCGATCCAGGGATTTCAGCGCGTCCTCCCCGGCACCGAGCGGAGCTGGTGCCCGGGTGCTGCGGGGGACCCGGGGCGCGCTGCGGGCCTGGGCTGCCCGGGAGGTCTGCAGGCGGGCCATGACTCTCACTGAGAGCCGTTCCCCCCCTTTTTTTTTCCTCTTGCCATTTCTGAGTTTTAAGATTTACCACTAAGAACCAGCCAGTAGAGTCAGATTTTTTATTTTCTTTTTTTTTTTCTTTTTTTTTTCTTTTTTTTTTTTTCAGATTAAATTATCTTTGTTGTTGTGGGTTCCACCCCCCTCCTTTTTTATTTTGGTTTCTTCCTTTGCACTCAGAAAAAGGAAAGATAAGTGTGGCCAATTTGTTGTCAATTATTTTAAATTCAGGAGAGAATTCACCTTCAGCAGGTAAAGACTTCTGGGTTCTTCAGTGCAAATTCTTCGTAGGAGTGAATTTTACTGTGCTGCACAATTCAGGCTGCATCTGATTTAGCTTCCTGGCATGATTTACCAGTATCTCCCATTTTCTAAGCATATGATTTGAGATTTTTTTTTGAGTTAACTCTCCAGTTTCAATGCAGATTGCTGGTAGCTCTGAGGCTCAGTATTATGCAGACTGGTTCAAAAGCACCACGCTACTTTTGCAAGGATTTAGTACAAAGAGTCCTTCAGACTTTAATTTTACTTTGCCTTTCAGAACAACTTCAGATTAGCTGGAGTTGTGCTGTTGGTAGCTTTCTAATGAACTCATGTTAGCATTTCAATGTGGTGGGGGAAGAGATACCAAAATGTCCCACCTGTAATCAGTCTTTTGCAGTTTTTCCAGGTCTGCTAAGCATTTTGAAACACCTGTGAAATGTGAGCTTCTTTGTCTCAAATCTAGTAAAATAGATATATTTCAAAATGTGAAAAAAGTCTAGAAAAATTTTTTTCTGACTTTTCACAATATTGTGATCATATTCTGCCTACAGAAATTCGCCTAAGTTCTACAGTAAAGCAAGTATATGTAGCCAGGATAAGTGAAAGAACAGTTGGCCAAAACTTCCTCCATAGAAAATTTTAAACATGGAAAAATATCCATGTATGTCTAGAAATAAGTGTATCGGTGGAGCTGGGTAGGCTCTGGTCCCTTCTATATGACATCCATTATAAATGAATAGAGCAGAATCCCACCTTTGCATCATATTGCAAAATATGCAAATTTCTATGAATAATGGATTTAATCCTATTAGAAAAGAGATTAAAAGTAGTTAAACATGTCAGCCTTGATTCTGCTCTATGACTTGTTAGCGGAGACAGAAGTATATGCTTATCCAGTTGATGAACTGTTGTGGCATCAACAGCCACAGCCCTCTCTTGGGAACCTGCCATCTTTGCAAAACCTGGCTGTTACATTTTTTCCTTATCTGAAATGACTTTTAAAATAGCATCAGCTATCTAATACTATACATTCTGGTGCTAATCCTATGCTCATTTGTTTTGGACTGGCCTAGCGCTTGCAGGAGAAATCACAAATCCAGAAAGGACACGGTGCATTTTTTGTGCCTGGCTTCGCTACTGACTCTCGGTAATTCCTCTAGCAAGCCATTTAAACTCTCCATTTTAATTTCCTAATTTGAACAAGATTCAGCATAGCTACGCTAGTAAGCATTATGTGGGAATGACCAATTATTAACAGAAGTTGGGTAATCCTATTTGGACAGTATAGAAATTCTAGAAATTGCAGGCATTCAGTTACTGAAATATCCACTGTCTGAGCAAATAGCTGTGATAAAATATCACAGTGGTGTAAAGAAGACATATTGTGAAGTATTACATAGTTACATGGAAAAACGGAAGAAATGCCACTGCCATAATTCATTAAATAAAGATAGAAATACAGAAATTGACCTTTTCTGGGTTCCCAAAATGAGCTGCTTAGCCAAAATGAGTTGCATTCCCAAAAGGAGTATGCATAGCACTTAAAAGGGTGGAAGAACTTGGTTGGGGGGAAAAAAAGAGGCGGTAATGTACAGCTCTGATTACTTCCTATTTCTTGCAAAAAAAGGGAACAACAGGAAAAAATGTGAATTTTAGAGGTCAGTTGAGTCGAATAGAATAGGGCCTTCTCTGATAAAGGCTTTACTGGCAGCTCTAGCAGGAGGAATGTAGTGATCTCAGCTGGCTGCAGTGGAAGTACTCAGGCTGTAAGTGCTGCAGGCACTTCAGTGTCCTTCCAAAGCAAAGCCACGAGACCCCTCTGCCACATAAGGCCACATCAGTGGGGCAACCAGAGACGTTAAAAATGTGTGTATTCACATATCGCATGTGGGAAGCTACACGTGTAGTTTGCTAATGCATGAACTTATATCCCAAGAATAAAAGTTCTAAGCAGAACTTTCTTTTAAACCTTATTTTTTGCATTTTCTTTTTTGATTTCAATTTTTAAAAATCTTTTTCAGTTGTTGCTGCTTAAATGTTTGGCAATTGTGGCTCTACAAAAGATCATTATAATCCTGCTGAAATGTGGAATTTCTGGAAAGTATCTGAAAGGCTACTCAGCCTCAACCGTTCAGTCTCTCCTTCAGCATGGAAAGCTTTGCTTTTTGTGAGATGGGTTTTCACCACGTGACAGACCCCTGCTCTTTCCTGTAGTGTTGATTTATCATCTGTCTGTGCTACTTTGCAGCTCTTTTTACTCACAACTGTCATGACAGAGGGTGAGACCATCTCATTTTTTTAAGATGCAGTAGCAAAAGTCCTCCTGCAGCCCACCTGGCCTTCGGCTGAGAGAGGTGGTACTACTCGGGAGAAAACAATGTCCTACTTTCTGGATTTTTCCACTCTTGTTTAGTGAGAGAACAGCATGTTTTATCATTTAGCCATGACATATGATGGGGCAAGGAGATCCAGAGAGATTTCTCAGAGCTGCCAAATTTGATGCAGTTCTGTGAAGGATATTTCTTACCAGTGAGAAACCCTCCCATTTCTTCCTCCCTTCTCATCACCAAAAATGTATCTGTTCCTCTCTCTAGGTCAGCCTACTTCCTGGCAGGCTCGCAGCACTCCAGAAGAAGTAGGACATTGAAGGGGAGAAAAAAACATCAAATAGGATGGTTTCATCAGTCCTCAACTCTCTCCCACCAGAAAGGCCAGCAACAATGGCTCCTCTGTCCCAAACTGCGCTTCCTCGTGTATCGTTTGGGACCTCTGGGGTTTCTGCTGCAATTACAGGCATAAAAAGGATGCTCCTGCAGAGCATTAGGGCAGTGCTCAGGAGCCATAGGAGAAGATGGATGGCTGCTCTGGGGGTTATGGTCCAGTAGGACCAGGAGCAGCGAGTGCTCTCAGGAGCCAAAATGGTGATACAGGTGTTTTTGGCAGCTGCTGCAGTGAGTAGCAGAGAGGAAGGCGGTGACCTGGCTGCCAGCAAGACGCCGCTTCTAGTACACCACCGCGGTGTCAGCTGTGAGTCTGTTTAAAATGGGGATTTTACTGCTGTGGGGCAGGGAGGAGGAATCACCAGGAAGGATGGAGAGCACACAGGAAAAAAACACAAGCCGGGGAAAGTGAGGCACACGACCCGGCTCAGCTCCTTGCAGAGGGCAAAGAGCAGTGGGGAGCCTGAAAACGGGGAGAAGGAGCAGGGAGAAGCAAGAACCAGGGTCTGGGGGTCTGATCCTGATGGTCCTGCTGATGGGCTCAGCATTGCTTCCCTCTGATGTGGTACCTCCCCTTCCCGCCCGACGTGAAGGCACCAAACTGCCCAGAACAGACGGGAGTTACCAACTACCGCCTTTCATGCCGGAGGCACAATCCAGGCAAGGATTGTTTTCTTCCCAGTACGTCTGCCGTGCTAGACTTAAATTCACCTTGTCAAAGAGTAGGCACCTGCCATTTCTTGAGAAAAAAACGTGGTCCCTGCCATGGTCCTTGGGGACTGGCAGAGACAAACAGTGCAGCAGCTTGCTGGGGCGCTCACTGTTACGGGGATAAAACAGAGCGGCGGGGGCCTATTGATGCCCGATAGAAACAATAGAAACCAACTGCTGCGGTGAGAAAGCGGCCATTTGCCGTGCCAGCTGCAGCCAGGGACGGCGGAGGGAAGGGATGGGAGAGCACGCCTGGGTCGGGATGCTGCAGCATTACTGCCCAGCCTCCAGCCCCACCGTGTCCTGGTGTGATGCCCCTGTTTTGCCGCCTTTTAGTGTTTACTAGTTAGACAGAAAAATGAGTAAAGGAAAATAATGAATGGTGTTGCCTGCCTTTGTGTGTACCCCTTGGAAGCTGTGCTGGTGTCAGTTTTGCTTGCTCTAGATGAAAATTCCCAGGGAGGCATATGGAAGCTGGTCCCCAGTGTGTGTTGTCCTGCACATCCATTTTAGCTTCCTGAGCTGTCACTCAATCCACTTCTTTCTGGAAATCTGATTTTCTCTCTAAATTTTAGACTGCTGTGGACTTTCTGTTCTTTGAGGGAGTTGGTGTGGGCTTGTCAGTTCAAAAGTAAGGCAGTCACTTTCTAGGCTGTAGCTCTGGCCCTGGCTCGGTGACTCTGAGAGGGTCCGTGTGAGTGGCTAGCAGGGCCGTGGGCTGCCTGCCCTTGCATCTGCAGCAGGCTTTGCATATCATGCTGAACCCTCACTCTCTGTCTTGCTAAGTGAAGCTCTCAGACCTACAAAAGAAATCCCATTCATTTTGTTTTGGACATTAGTGCCACAGGCTGTGTAGGATTGCATCTCTGTTGGAGAATGATGTCAAGTCCAGGGGTTGCACTTTTTGGCCAGGACTTGCCAAGCTGCCATGCACCTTCTGCTTTAGGCAGCCGTCAGTGAAATCTGCAGATCCAGGCTTTTCCCCAGAGCTTTACATCCTTAAGCTTCGAGCCTTACTCGAGATTTGCTAACTAGATCTGTTTCTGTCGTGGAGCAGCAACAGGAGCTTGTGGGAACTGCTGTTCCTCACCTGTTTAGCCACAATAATCAGGTGTTGTAAGGGATGGAGGATAGATAGGGAGCTCCATGCATTGTCACACACCACCTTCACACCACTGCTGAGATACTGTTACAAACTTAGAGCGAGTACTAGAAGACTGACAACCATGAAAATAAGGGAAAATTAAAGATTTGGAGGTTTGGTCCTTTCAACAGGTATTACTATGTAAGATTCTCAGAGGACTATAAAAAGTGGGCAATGGTCCATTCTGCTCATAGCTGTGGCCAGCCTCCATTGTGAAAGGTGAAAAAATGTCCCAGAAACCATGCTATATGTCAAAAGATGGGGGTAACTGAGAAAACAGAGTTTCTTCTGGCCTGTTAGGTGACCGGCAAAAGCTCTGAAGTATGGGGTTAATACCCTATAACTGTTGCAGAGCACTGGTAGGTGATGGTCTTCTTCCAAATACCTTTGGAGACCTCATCACATCAGGGATCTAAGGATTCAGCTCAAGAGCTCAATTTTCTGTTATACCATCTCTTCCATAATCTTATGGGGCAAACTGGATGAGAGAAGAGGAATGTAGGTGAGAAGATGGGTTATATCAGAAGTAGCTGGGGGAAAAAAATGGCAAAAACTTTCAGACACATTAGCATTTCTCCTGATGTTTTCTCCTGTGCTGTGGTAGATATTGTATATAGTTGGGGGAAAAAAACAAAACGAGAACCACACTACCAGCTCCTACAGTAGCTGTTCTGTAAGGCTCATTGCTAGATAAAAGTATTGTCTTTGTGGACACAAGTCCTGCAGCCCACTCTTCAGAAGCATATGTGGGTCTGCAGAAGTGTGTGAGGAAATCACAGCAAGCATGTCATCCACCTAGCTTGGTGGTAAAAACTAGAAGAAAAGCAAGCAGTATACCTGATATGCCGGAGAAAATGATTTCTTGGTTGTAGCTTTGTTGCTCCATATACAGTGTTATAGGGACAAATGAGTAGATGTCAAAATGATCTTACTGGTTATTTACATATTCATACACAGATTTCATATAAGAGTTTCCTATCAGGCATATTTATAAGAAATGTGACTTTGAAGTAAATATTAAGAGGAAAAATAAAACCTTTAAATGCAATCATTTACTGGCATGCTACTTCTGAGAACCACTGTGATAGGGAGACCTGAACCAAGTAACTTGTGTTCCAGTAATAACTATTTCAATCTGCCCAAACTGACATATCAGGTGGCTGTTGAAAATTGGTTATGAACCATGTTCAGTTGGGAACAAAAATGGTAGCAAAATTCCTCCAGTATTTGCAATAACTGGAGGAGAAAAATATCAAAAGTAGGTAGAAAATTATTAAAAAAAAAAAGTAGTAGTGACCAAAAGAGGGGAAAAAACGTGTCATTTTCTCCTAATTCTTTAAGAAGAACTAAAAAAAAAAAAAAATCGCTTAGGGACAGATTGCAGACAGAAGACATCAAAAATTGATAAATAAATTAAGAACTGTGAAGTACTTGCTCAGCTTTATTCAATCTTCTACTGTATAAGAAGGAGGAATGAGAATGTACTTGATTCTTCTACCAGTTTACTTCTTCAACAGATTCATTCATACAGTGAAATCTTTCTTCTACTGAGGGAATAAAGGGAGAGAGGAAGAGAAATCTCTGGCCAGTACATCAGGTTTTCCATCTGATTTGTTCCCAGTACATGGGAAAAACATAGCAGATTGCATGTTGTGTTTACTAAAGAACATACACTTGCATTTAAATCACTTACAGCTTCCTTTTTTATGGTGCAATTGTGAATTATGTTCTTTTTGCATTTGTAATTAGAGGGCAGAACAGATGCGAAAGCTTAGTTTAAAGTGATATGTCCATTAAAATAACCTAGACTGCCGAGTAATTGTTCACTGTAACGGGGGAATATGCCCATTGTCATAGTGGTTTTGTTCCAGTTCAATATATTAAAGGGACACAAGTCCTCAGCAAATGTTGCTCAGATTAAGAAAGTTCCTGAAACAGGGTGGTACTGGACCAGTTTTTGTTTGTTTTGGAGGAAAAAAAATGATGCCAACACCACCATACCTTATTCTGATACAAAGCATCAGACTGACAGCATAAATTTGTGAGAAGTTTCCTGGTTTTTCATAAGAAAGCTTATGTTTTCCTCAGCAGACTTTTTCTCACAATGGCACTTAGGCTACAAAATATTTTAAACTATTAACTGTTAAGCTTTTCATTTTGAACCAAGACTAAACAAGGACTCAGATTTTGATCAAAGACAGCTGCCCCGTAATCTGTAGTTATGCTTGATTGAGATAGGCTCTGACAGCCAACATAACAATAGACAGACCATTCTTTAACATATTAACCCTTGTGACCTAATTAGCCATCCAAAAAATGCAAATAGGATCCTCAGCAACCTTTTTAACCATTCGCTTCTCAATGACATTTGATTTTCCTTTTGCAATGTCAGTGCGCTTGTGTTAAAATTTTAAAGATGTTTAGCCTTTCTGCAGAACAGATGCACGCATTAAGCACTTGCACGGCTCTAATTGAAAACCTCTGTCTTTAGCCACCAGTGCTCACAGCAACATTTGCAAGCTCAAGGTTGAAGATCTTGGCTAAACAGAATGTTAACCATCCCGACTACATCGTTTACACATTTGCTGATGATCAGTAAATACAGTTGAAATTGTAAACAGGGGATGGGGGTGGCGGTGAGGGAGCAGAAGGGAAAGAAGAGAGGAAGGAGGAAAGGAAAAGCTGAAATCACGGTGCCCTATTTACTTTTGCAAAGAAGTCTGTATTTCTCTGAGTCATTTCAAAAAATGCTTAAAAGGGATAATTCACAGGGCACAACAGAAAATACAATAATGAGAATAAATCCTTGCCAGTGAATTGTTGTTTTTTAACTGGCATTACATCATTTGTGCAGGTTAACTCTAATATATCTTCAGCATCTGTCTTTTTCCCTTTTCCTCTTTGAAATCCACTGAAAGTTAACCCTGGTCTGTTCTGGCCAAGCAGATTTAGATCAGTATCTGCACAGGAAGGTTTACAGTAATCCCCATGCGGTTAATTATTGCCCCTAAGTTATTCTAGTGATGTGCTCATTTGCAAATGCTGTTGCACCCCTTCCTGTTATGTTTTGTAGTGACCCATGGAGTGAAAGTACACTTCGGTTTGTTGGTTGTCTGTCTTTTTCGGCTTTTTTCCCTTTTTTTCTTTCTCTACCTCCACATGGTGCCTCCCGCTGGCACTTTGGGGGTACACACAGTTCTTCCGTGAGCTGGGAAGTAAGCCCTTCATCCAAGTATGTCTGTTATTTCTTTATCACATAAACTTAAATATATCGTATGCCTGTTCCTTTGGACTGGGTAATGGAATAATATCACGATGAGGAGTCGTGGGATAAGAACCTGATGCTCGCTCAGCATGTGTTAGCTTAAAATGCTCTGTCGCTGAAGTAAACATAAAAAACCCTGCAGTCTAAATTGTTGATGTAGCTGGTTTTTGGACTCTCAGAGACATGTATTTCCTAAAATTTCGAGTGTATGGGAAAGCATACATTAGTGCAAGCGCAAAGCATGACAAAACTTCCACTGGCATTCACTGCAGAGACCAGCAGATGAAGTCTTGTAAGAAGTACAGAATAAATGAAAACACGATGAGCGTGCGTCCAGCCTCAGAATACCTCTAGAGACGCTTGTCTTTTCATCCACCTTGTGGTTTTTTGAGAAGGAAGGTCTCACTTGCTGACTTTTTTCCTGGCTAAAGATTTACTTTTTGCTTTCCTTTTTATAAACCAGAGACTGAAATTGCTGACACAATCGCATGATTCAAAGTACTGGGATTTCAAGAGAAATCCCAAATACCTCATCATTGGCAAGAAACTCACAGGAGCATCTTCAGCTGAAGACGTTTGTGACTTTTGTCATGAGACTTGTGACACCCTCAAGTGTGTATCTACCCAAGAGTGGTCGCTGTGATTGCAGTGTACCTGGGCTGGCTTTACTCCGCTCTCTGGGGATGCTCAGCAGGAGATAATCTGTCTCTTGCTGTCTGTAGGGTGGCTCTGCCTCCACACGGCTGCTGGTTTAAAACTAGCTTGGACCGTGGGCAGAACTCGACGTCTTTGTTGTGACTGCAGCGCAGACACATATTGTGTTTCTTCGCCTAGAAGAACAGAAGACAAATGGGGATCTGCAGCAATCTGCATTAAGAGGTTTATTCACTGTAAGTGTTAATGATAACTGGAGAAAAATAACGTGCCAGAGCGTGGTGGCAGCTTACGCTGTCAGAGAACACATCTTATCGCACCTCTGACCAACACAGCTGTGCTGTCAGAACAGGATGGAGTTGGCCTTCATAGGGAAAGCTAATGAGAAAAGAAGGTAGCAACCATTGGCAAACAGCACCAGAAATGCTGAGCTCTTGCCTGATCGTGACTGCGGTGTTGACAACCCATGTCTCCCTTGCAAAGTTCTGCCCCTCTTTCAGAGGTCTGTCACAAGAACCTCTCATCCTCTGGACTGCCTATCCTCATTTCTGCCCGTAACCCCAAGGAGTGCTTGCACTGGACATGTGCGCCTCGACTTGTGCAGTTTGTGAGTTTATTACAGTTTTTCCTGCAAAGGGAAAAACCACAATGAATCCTCTAGTGCACAGAATGAGAGTGGGCTACAACATTAATTTTAAGACTGCGACAGGATTAGGTATAGTTCTGTAGCTTTGCCAGTGTTAGAAGAGCCAAAATCTGCCATGACTAATTCACTGATAAGTCTATTGCCGTTTCTTCCCTTCCCCCCTTTTTTTTTTAATAGGCTGAGTTGGTTTTAAAAAAAAGAAAATAAATTGCTGCAGTAGTGTGCTGAGTCAACTCTCCCTGTAAGTTTCTTTTGCAATTGAAGGCTTAGACTTAGCAATGTTTTACTTCTTAAGGTTTTGCTACCTCCATCTCATAGCCACAATTAGCAGTAGAGACAACAATAGAAAAGGCAGCAGAGGAGGCAGGAGCACAAGGGTTGTGTGTGTCCTTGAGGGGAAATACCCTGAGGAAAATGGTCCCTCTGGATTCATTAAGCACTTCTCTGAAGGGCCGTGAAGCGAGAAACATTGCGGTGCAGCTCTAAGTCTGTAAAAGTTGAGTGCAACTTGAATGGTGCTTTTGGAGGGAGACAGGAGCAGGACGAGGCAGTAATGAGATGTAGTGGGTCAACTTCTGCCTAAAGTTACTGTTGGAGGTCAGTAGTACATTCAGTCAGGGCAGTAAATTGCTCTCCATTCATGATTTTAGATAGTGTAGGAAACAAATGGAAACATTCTCCCTGCTCTGGTGGCTTGTGAAAAATGTCAGGGCTCAATGTCATCTCCATCACATGGTGAAACTGTTTCTGCTGTCCATGCCCAGGAGGCACAGTCCTCCTTCAGGAGCTGGTCCAGACCCCAAAGCGCCACTGCAGCTCTGCAGAACATGCGTGTCCTGCGGGGTGGGACAGACCTCACACACCTGGCAAGAGGCCATAGCTTTCAGGAGAAAGAGGAGTTGCTAACAGCCCCCTTGTGATGAGTTTGTGGGCCCTAATAACTCACCCGTGGGTGCTGCTGCTGTCAGAAGGGGAAGCGAGAGCTTGTGGGGAGTTGGCTGGTAGGATTTGGTTTCCAGCAACAGGAAGGGCAGCAGCACAGGAGCTGCTCCTTGTGGTGGGTATGAGATGCCTTTTTACCTCTCTTCACATTGGGGAAATGGACCTGCGCTCTTCGCCTTTGCTGCTGGGAGCTGATGGGCAGCTGAGCCTTGGGGCCGCCGGACAGCAGGGAGGCTGCTGGTGCAGAGCAGCCCGCGATCCCTCTGCAGAAGATGACAGATTGGCTTCCCAGTGCTGAGCATCAGGCATCTCATTGACCTCTAATTCCACTGGCTATGCCTGTGGGGAGATATGTGTTGGATTTTTCTATATAACATACTTGTAGAGGGAATTTTAACCCTTATGGGAGAGTAGTGTTCTGCTGTAATAACTATGAATAAGTACCTATCTTTAGTTCTTTTCTTTTTGTCCCTAGTTCTGGATTTTTTAATCTTCTTTATTTTAGCTCTGGTTTGTTCTGGAATAAATGTTTATCTTGATCTTCTGTTGCTCCTGGCTTGCCTAACATTGTCTATATGGCTAAATCCTTGATGCTCTTGCAGTGGAGTCATGGATTGCCAAAGAGCAGGCAGGCAGCTAATCCTGTAATGTGCTGATGACGTCCAGCGGAGAAAGAAATATGAAGTGAGTGCACAGGAACCGGAGTTTCCCGATGGAAGTAGGCTCTCAGTTGTTAAGCAATAGCACTTTTATTTTTTAAATTAATATCAATGATGTATCCATTGTTCACCCAAATTTGTTCATTTAATAGAGAGTACAACCATAAATATGTTTCCCTGATGAGATTACCTGAACTACTGATGCTTCCAGACTTTGGTGGTGTTTGCCCAAATTATTGTCCGTGGTCTGCCAGCTTTACACTTACGTGTAATGGAGCCGCTAGCGAAAGATTCAGTTGCTCTCAGCAACTTCGAGAGCAAGCTCAGGCCACCCCTTACCAGTGGGTTGTGAACTGGGAGAAAAGGTGTATGTTCACGGCATACCTACAGTGACAATTACCAGCTGTCACAAGGACATTTAGATGCAATTTGTAGGCTGTGGAAAGGAAAGCAGCCTGGTTGCCTGCATTATACAGAGCAAGAGTCAAGCAGCTGTGTAATCCCAGGAGCAGGAGGTGTCCTTCATCTTTACAGCTGCTTCTGGTATGACTTTGATTGAAGCCAAGGGTGTAGGTTTTGGATAGGGAAGGTTTTTTCATTTCTCCTCTCCTCTTAACTAGAAGTACCACACTGCAAATGGCTACAGAACCAAATATGCAAGAGGGTAGTATGCGCCTGATTTTATTAGTAAAACCTTTCTTGACAGCTACTGAAAATAGCTGTTGCCCTATAATGACACAGGTATTTTATAAGTCCCATGTTTTTTGAACACAGCTATATAATTGTTGCTTCCTCTTAAATTTTCTGTTTCATCGTCACTGTTTGACAGTTGCTGTTATGTTAGATTTTTTCATTGACTTGACATTTCTAACAACAGCTAGAACAAAAGTGATTTGTTTAAACTGTAGGAGGTATCATGAATTAATAGCTCACTTCTATTATTGTGTTCCCGTTAAGTGGAAAGACAAGTCATCTTTTTTGTGAGTAACAGTTTTACCTTGGAATATTTCAGAGTGAGCAAGGACAGCCCTGGACACCTACGGTGGCTCAATCAGAGGGTGACAGACGTTGCAATAGCATACACCCTGTCTTCAGTATGCCGCTGTCAGTCACCGGTGACTGAAGCTATTCGTGGTCCATAATAATGCACAGCTGCTGTGCAGGAGAAATACCATCGCTAAACAAACATGGTGTGCTATTAATCGTTTAATTGGTTTTAGACATTCTTAAAGTTCTGATAAATTCCTTTTTAAAAGGAGAGATTACTCCCCTTTCCAATGTGTTAAAGTGATTTCATGCGTTGTTTGTGTAACCCTCTTCCATGCAAATCGCACTTCTCGTGGACTTCTCCTGGACTCTTTGCAAGAGTGAAGATACCAGCACGGTGGCTTTCCGTGCTGTGATATTTACCGTTAGCAATTTGGAAATGCATCAGAAAATGATGGGGTTTAGTTTCTTACTGTCAGGTCCACTGTAAACTTTAAAAAGATGAGAGCAGGGATATGTTGTGTATTAATAATCCAGTTAAGTAAGAAGTAGTTTTTAATCAAGTATTCACCAGTTCACTGGGCAAAGGTTACGAGTATATAATAGTAGGGGCAATTGCTTCAGAACAGGGCTTCTGGAAATAAAAGGACTATACCCATTGACCAGTCTTTCCTTCCATCATCTTAAAGCCAAAATTATTGTAGAGCCCCCCAGCTACACACTGCAAATGAAGGGCTTGGTCAGAGTCCCCACTGAGGAGTTTGTATTTGATTTCAGAAGGAGTGGGATGGGGTTTAGGTCATTAAGAAAGCTGCTATATGCCTACTAGAAAAACAGCTCAGGACTAAATATTGTCTTCCTCTGGGATGAACTCTTACCCTTTTGGAGTCTGTGGTGATTTTGCCACTGTCTTCTGTATGATTGGGATTTCACCACTAATATTGTTTAACCCATATTCCATTTAAAAAAAAAAAAATTAAAAGAAAAAGCCTTCCCCTCCCCTTTTTCATGTACTCATGCAATATGCCCACTTGCACATCAAGTGTTTTTGGTAACTCTTATTTCTTGCCTTTGGGCTTGATTTCAAAATATTCAAATATATTTGGCTTTTGTAACTTTCACTAATTAAACCATCTAAAGCAGATGGAATTACAGAAATTACAGGGTTTAAAATATCATCCTAATTGGTTTACGATCTATGTGACACTACAGTGCCATTCAGACTGTGTAATGTATAAGGACTGCACAAAAGAGAAATCTTGCCAATTAATTTTCTTAAACTCCATTATCTGCAATTTTCCTTTCCTTATAATTCCTCTTCTGTTAAGCTTTTCCTGGTATCCTTCTTGCTGTAGGAAGGCAGAAAGCATCCCATGGTCATACTGGAACTTTTCCTATTTGCTGAAAAACCAAGTAATTTATTTTTCATGTGCAACAGAATAGACTAAGTGAATAATAGAATAAGTGAACTTAAGAGGAACCAGCAGCTAGATGCTGTGGAGCTACAGAAAAAGCCTGATGCATATTAGAAAAGTAGAATAGTCATTGTGCACTCTGACACATTTTCAGATGATGGGATTTGAGAACAGATAGAGAAAGGTCCCAGTTTTTTGAGTGTAATCATGCAAAGTTGTAACAATACAGTCCTTCTCTTTCCCAGAAGGAAAAAAAAATTCCTTCTGTTTCTTTAAAGTATCTCATTTTGCCATTTAGACATGATTTTTAAACTCACTATTCCCTTTTGTTGCCATGGTAACGGGTTTTGGCCCTCATGGTGACAGAAAAGTATCTCAGTTCTTGTTCCTCTTTGCACGCATATGTTTCTGTGTATAGCTGTACAGGCAGAGGGAAGGGAGGTGCGAGGAGATCGCACCTTTCAGAGCAAGGTAACTCCCTGTGCCAAACCAAGGCTGCGATTGAGGAAATAGCCTGCAGCAGGGACAGATTTATCGCTCCCGATCGCTGCGTGGACTCATTCAGACTCCAGCTCTAATGGTGCCAGATAGGTTCGCCCCCCCGCCCCCCCCGCCTCCGCTCCCCCTGGCACCCCCTCTTTCCTAGGTGACATTTTAGGGACTTTTTATATATGAAGCAAGTATTTGAATGAAATCTGGTTTTAGGGGATTCCTACGGAGCTGGCTGCTAGCATCTTCGAGCATTGCAGGGGTCAATTAAGAGAACCAATCATCTGGTTTTAAAGCTTTAATAAAAAAAAAACTGAATAGAACAGAAAAGCAAGAAGGAAGAAAGGAAAAAAGAAAAAGTGGACAAAAAGTAATGTTAAATAGCATGGAGCATGACTAATGGCACAAGCATGTTAAAATCATTGGGAAAATGTCCTTGGAAGACAAATGAATTTTCAGCAGAATAATTAACTTAATTAACAAATTTGCATGCATATTCATCAGGCTATTGAAGTCTTTCCAGCACAGCTTGATGAGCATTGGTGTAATAATTGTCTCATTTACATTCTGCAATCTACTACAATTTGGGGCATGCAAAAAAAGCCGACCTCTTCCCTTTGACTTTCTTTAGGACCCTGACCCTCTTAATAAACACGTGCAAACAACATGTAGTGTCCATTGCTTAGCCCTGCATTCTGCCCTTTATCAGAAAACCTGCTCCGACTCTGCCACGCTTTCCTCCCTTTCACTCCCCTCTTCCTTTGCTTTGTTTTTTTTCCTTTTTTTTTTTTTTTTCCTTTGGCCCAGGTTCTCTGTTTTGCCTCTGCTTGCTCTCCTGGGTAAATCTTGGCACCAGTTCTGACTTCAAATCTCCTGGGCCGCCAGACTGCATCATGTAAAAATTGCCATTTTCCTCTATCTCTGCAGGGCAATCTTTAAAGGCAGTAAGGTGTGACGCTCCAGACTGGCAGCTTGGCAAGAAAGAGCCCATGGATACCAGCACACAGGAATCTGGAGGGTTCACTCTGACAGGCAGTCAGTACTGGGAACAAAAGGAATTAAAAAAAAAAAAANNNNAAAAAAAGCAGCAAATATATTTTTACATATTGCAGGCATATGGCCACAGACCAGCAGAAATATATTTAATTACTGATCTTGTGCATTAAGCAGAAATAATGTACCAACAGGAGTACCTTATTTTTTTTTCCCCTTAGATTAAAAAAAAGTAAATGAAGGGAGGCCTCTAGAACATAGTTGGTTAATACTGTTGCACTTCAGCTCCATTTACACTTTTTACCCCAATTTTACAATCATTTGTGAATAGAATCTGATAGCTCAGTTTTAGACTAGTATGATTATTTTAGTATGATTTTCTTTTTAGATGTGGATGAACATTTTACATGCAGCTAGGCCATTTATGAGCCTTTTTGTTGCCTTGTTTTAAATCAAATACAAAAACCATGCAGTACAGAGTCCTTACAATGCTTACAACCAATATTAGGTGCAAATGCAAACTGTGTTATAACTGAGTTGACTTGTAAGTAGTGGTGTCTGAATGTTTTGTGCCAAATGACAATGTAAGTCTCACTGTGGTATATGTGTTTCAAGCTGCATAACAACACTGTACTAGCTGTTTTCCTCAGAACCTACAATCACAGTAAAAATATGTTCCCTGACTGCTGCTTAAAAGGTTGACTGGTAAAAAACATAGGGGACCTAAAGCAGGATGGCTATGGAAGGTAGAAACCTTGGTCCAGAGTTGCAGTGCAAAACTCCCAAACCTGTTAGTCCCTGTGTGCCTCCCCATCACTTCTGAGATGCCCACATGCCTCAAAGTGTGCTCACACCCTGCACCACGCCTCCGACCAAGGTGATACTGATTGCCAGCTTATTTAAGTTAACGAGGATCCAGAAACCTCCCTACTCCACTATTTCAGCTTCTTCAGTGGCTTCAGCCAGAAGGTATGTTATGGTCATGTTTCAGGAATATAAAGAGGATTGGACCTTTCAGGAAATGCTGTTGTGGCCATTTCCTTCTAAAATAATGCTGTTGCTGGGTTTCATGCAGCAAACCAGAGTCCTCAACCTGGGACAATCAAAAATAATTCCCTTCTCAGTCTGATGGGATTCAAACCTGTCATTACCCAAGCAAGTGCTCTAACCAACTGGTTTTAGAGTGTTTTGGCAGGAGAAGAAGACATCTCTGCAACTCTCCTGTTGGAGTTATTCTGGCGTTATATGTAAACACCTAAAGTATATCTATATGAAAGCAATAAAGTTATCAAAATAAGACCTCTTTCAAGACTGTAAGCTGCATTGACTCAGTTGATGCAGGTGAATTCCTCCATCAAAGTATAACAAGAATGGGTTAGAATACATTTAAAATTAAGATGTTTTAATTTGCTAGGGTATTTATGGTCCATTCAAGTCCATAAAAGAGGTAACACTTAACACCAGGAAGATACTCACTAAAAGTTACAGCTTGGTATTTTTTGGCTTATAGAAAAGAGATTAATCTCTTTTTTTTTTTTACCTCTGAACAGTGCAGCATATCCTCACCAAACTTTAAGTTCCTCCTTTACAAGTATTGGATGAATTTCCAAAGACTTTCATATAAAGCCATTATTTAGCTTGCCAGTTAAAATCCATTAAAAACTGTGTTATTTACAAAATTTAGCACCTGTGTCAGTCTTTCCTTTGTTCCAAATGATCCTAACAGCATAATAACAGTCATTTAAAACTTTCATATAAAGCTAATTCAGATCTTGTGTTTAGGCTGTGTTTGAAGAAATTAGGCTGTAATTAAGCAAAGTTATTAACATTTATTGTTTCTAATTGTGATGATTATTATAGGCTATAGATGTGCCTTGGTCAACAGTTTTTATAACTCTTAAATAGAGCCTATATAATACGACTAATTCTGCCAAGAACCATATTTCCACTAATGTTAATTTGCTTGCAGCAGCTCTGCTGATTTTGGTGGCTTCAAGGAAACTGCACATCAAGAGACAATTGCTTGGTCCATTTGTCATTGCCCTTTAGGATTACATTGCTACGTGTAGATGGGCGGTTTGAAGGCTTTCAGAGCACTACTGCTTTTGCATTTCTGCAAATTGAGGCAGTAGCACTAGAGACAACTGAGGAAGGATCAGAGTGGGAAACCTTTAAGTGCAAAGACACCGAGATGTACATATTGCTCTGGATTGTTAAGACATTGAAGCAACCCTGTCTCAGTCCTGTGATCATGAAGGGAAAAAAATATTTTTTTTTTCCTTGAAGAAATAATCTAATCTGAATTACAACAAGAAGATACCAAAAATGTCATTTTGGGGCAAGGTGGGGTTATTTTTTGAGTGCTCTAACTTGAATTCTTATTTTGTTAAATTAATATTGTAGCATATAGTTTAAGTGGATAAGTGGAACACTTTAAAATATTTTATTTATTAGCAATTTTACCTTCTTACACTAATTGGACATTTCAATGACTAGACTGAAATAAAAACACTGGCCAAATGTTTATTTTGATACAAAAATTACCATTTTTATTTTGGGACTCTGTAACACTTCTCAATATATATATATAAAAGCTAGGTTACTTTGAAATTAAAATCCCAGTTAAAAGAACAATCAAAACATTTTGCATTGAAATTTTAAAGCAAGCATTTCAACTTCTCAGGAAAAAAAAAAACACTTTTGCCAGCTGAGGCTGTTCATGGGCTTCAACACGACTGTGAACAGGGTTCTGTGGGGGTTTTTTATGGTTCCCAAGCTGTGGTTTTGATGTATTTTCTATTCAGAGAAACACAATCCCCAGCTCCAACACTAAGGCTGGCAGACCTCCCCAAAGCAAGAGGGAGAGCAAGCCCAGGGGCTGGGCTGGAGCTCAGGGTTTATCCAATCCTTGTCCCAGCAGCACGGTACAAACTCAAGACTCCAGCTTTCCTTCTCCTTTACTCACCCAAGAGAAAAAAAGAGCTGCTCATTTTACACCCTGTGGGGTAAAACCCACCAACATCTACCACAGCTGAGGCCACAAAGTACAATCGACTATGAGCCCAAGTTATGCAATGTTACCACTCGCCTTCTCTTAAGCAGGGCTGGCATAAGAGGTAGATGAGTGTACGGAGAAAGGATAGGAAGAAGAGCTGCTGAGAGACGCCCCAAGCAGAGTAGAGACCTCTTTGAAGCTCTGCTCCCTCCACACTCTGATGTCAACAAGGGAGTTTGCGGCAACAAGGGAGAAAGTAGTATTGGAGTACAGACCCCATGGATCTGAAAGAAGAGTTTTGCCCATCATCTCT
>VZTV01056301.1:328-129460 GCA_013400875.1 Anhinga rufa
ATACAAGCCCACAAGGAGCCTGATAACTCTGCTTTGTGGAAACATTAAAGGCTTTATCTGTAGCTTGTGCAGATTGACAAAGCACCACAGATGTCAGTGGGACTCTGCTGATTTATACATGCTTTGGATACAATTCTAAATCGGAAGGCCATTCATTACTCTTGCTTGAAAAAAAAGGGAAAATAAGAAAAATAGAAAGTATTCTTAGTAATTAATTGCTTATTAGAAAACATTTTACACTGACTTTCAAATTTCCTTTCAGATCAAATCTAGGATTTGTGCATAGCCTGGATGGGAAGAAGCCTGGATGGGATGATGCCACGTTCATCCTAATTGCTTTGCTGCCTGATGCTGGTGGCTGCAAGAAAGGCAACAGGAGAATTACAGAAACAGCAAGAAGAGTAGTAGATGGTCTTAAGGAGGAGCAGAAAACTGATTAGGGGCTAAATCTTCCCTCAGCCTAAAGAACCATGCACAGGGGAGAAAGCCTGCATCTCCCTATCCCTTTCTGGCTTCCTACAGCTCATGTCAGTTTAAGCACAGCCAAACCACACCAATTCTGCTGATTCTGTCGAGCTGACCTTCCTCTCTTTAGAGGCATCTCTTTGATCAGCATATCTGTATTCTGAGAGACTCAGTGCTTTGCATTGACTGACAAGAGCTAGTTTTCAGTCTTGCTGGCAAGAGGAAGCTAATATGGTTAGGGAAAAGCAAGGTGAGTTCACTCTGTTTTCTGCCTTATCAGCAAAACTGTCAGTCTGCCGTCACAGCGTTGCAGCTGCTGGAAACTGAAGAGGCAGGAAGGGTATAGCACTGCTTAATTTCTTCCCTCTCCCCAGGTTGAATTTGTAGGGCTGACAATTAGAAAATTCATCTTATGGCTTGAGACTTTTGCTTCAGTTTCATCTCGGACTTTAACAGGCATGGCGCTCAGCAGGGCTTCTCCACTGGGGCTGACTTGGAGGCAGTGTGGAGAAGGACGAGTGTCAGACATACCAAGAGTAGTAGTTTTATAGCACAGTCCCCCTCCAGATTGTTCTTGTTTCCACATAGCTCCAGATCACGGAGAGATGCTCTACCCCCACTGATTTACTGTCCTGGCAAATATCATGCGGAGCACAATCTATGCTGTATGTTGCAACGAGGCTAACGGCAGCTGAATGAGGGTAATGTTTACAGTCAGGACTTTCCTTTACAAACACTGAATCATGCTGTTGTGAAAGGAGGACTAGGACAGAGTGATGAATGACTCACTGTTGGCAGCACACACTGCCCTATCAGTAGGCTCTGTTCAGGGGAAGGGGGGGCTGGTGTTTGATACCATCTCTGCGCTCCCAGCTCCCAGCATGCTAATGAGTACTGGACACTGTGGCCTGTATTGATCTGTGATTTGCTTATTCACTGAGGCTCTGCACAAAGACACCCGGAGTGCTGGAAGTCCTGTTATTCACTAACAAAGATGTTGCTTTGGGGATGTTTAAAAACAATTCTTGTTTGGCTCTGATGTTTTCATCTTGGACCGGCCTTTTAAATTCGTGGGTTTTTTCAGGGTGAATGCTTTTCAGCAATAAAATGCAAAACTTCATTTGTAAGGGACAGAAGAAGCATGCCTAGAAGATTCAAAGAAATGATAGTAAGATACAGACCCTTGGGCCAGTGGTTCAAAGTCAGTCCCTGCTGGTTATGAGATACATAATCCCCTTTTTGGGTGCAGGTGATTATGTCACATGGCCCAGTGTGGAGGCTGGAGTGGACCTGCCCGTTGGCACAGTGCTGGAAATGGGTAAATTGCCAGGCTGTGCCTCAAGAAAGGGAGAGGGGAAAATGTTGTCCTTACTGAAAGGGCATGAAGCTGCTTGTTCTGCAGACTGTTTCTAAGCTATGGCACAGATTAACTTCCTGAAGACTCCCTTCAGGATGTGGGGAAAGGGTCTGCATCCTGGGATACCCAGGGTTGAGAATGGTATTACAGGAGGTCTCCATGCTTAACCTGTGACGATAAATACCCCTACTGCCTAAACCAGCACTGCAGCCACTTTTTACTGATAGTCTTAGCACAAGGGCTGTGGTCCCAGAAAGTTTATAGATTGATCTGTCTTTTCAAGATGAAAGAAAGTGTTCACAGATCACTGGTGAGGCATAGGGAAGGTTGGCCTGCCCCTGCCAACTGTCTGGGATTAAACAGGAGACTTCAGTCACCAGTTGCTGCTGCTGGGTCTGTAAGCAAGGCTCCCACTAACTTAAGCAGACTACAAATCAGGCTGTGAATAAGCACCGTGTTCACTCAAAAAGACCGAGTGGAATTTAAAAGATGGGAGATAGCAGCTCTTCCCAGGACAGGTCAGGAGCAGTCAGCCTGGTTCCCTTCACAGACACGTCCTTCACTAATAAGGGTTCAGTACTTGCACCAAGGATGGGCAAGGCGAACACGCAGGAGTACCTTTCTGCAACTACAGAGGTCCGAGTGTGTTTGCAGACCAAGGTCTAGGGACATAGCAGGCCTGTCTTTCCATTAAACAGCTGCGAGTTAGTTTAAGAGGGACAAGCCCTGTTTTTCAACAAATAAGGTAGCTAAATTAATCAAGGAGAAGACATATGCATCTAAGGTCTGAAGCAGTATTTTTCTGACAACAGTCCTCTCCCCGTGAATCTCTGCCATGTGGCGATATGAGTATGGGCTAAACTACAGTTAAGGCTGAGTGAACAACATGATTTCAAAAGTAATCGGGAAAGGGAGTGTGGAAATTGAATGAAGCCCAGAAATATGTTCTGAATCCCCACCCCAATCACACTGCAGGAGGAACTCGCTGTTGCTGTAAATCAAAATGCATGTTTAAAACCTTTTTATAGTTTCTGCAGAGCATTCTCCCGGGGCCCAGGATGGCTGTTGATAGCCAAGAATGCATTACACTGAAGCATCACAGGTCCTGGAAAATCCTATCAAATTTTATGGAAAACGATAACATTCCTGCAAGCTTAATGAACCATTGTTTCAAGGTTCTTAGGAGAGGTATGCCCACTACCGAAATATATGGATGGTGTACGCAACCTTGGAGAAGAGATAAAACCCTCCAACAGTCCTGTGGTGTTAGCCAGGCTAAACTCCCTTTCATCTCCAACAACCATGCACCAATATTCACTCCTAACACGGCCCTATAAATATTCCAAGCCTCTACAGAAACCCACTGGCTTCAGCCCCAGTCTGCTCTGTAGGGCTTTCCTGAAAGGCTTTATGGCTTTACTAATAATGTAGACCCCAGATTAACCGCCATTCTTAGATTTTTCCTTTAAAAAGCCCCCGCAATCAGCTTGGGAAAGCAGGCAGCAAAATAATGAGTAGCTTGAAACCTCCACCCTGCACAGAGGTCTCTGCCCAAACCATGGGCTCGTTTGTTTTCCTCAGGAGCGCGCAGGCTCTGGGAAGGGGAGCTTTGGCATGGAGCTGTTTTGGGAAGAGGTGAGTGTGGGTGTGAAGCCAGCCGGCTCAGGAGAAGTGTGGAGCGGGTGCAGAACCAGACAAAAGCAGATGCCTGAGCAAGCACAGTGTGTGGCCCTGGGAAAAGCCCAGAGAGAGGGGGCTTTTGGGTGGGGGGCTTGGCCAAAACAGCAGGGGAAGTTGGGAACAGAGAAACCCTCTCCTGTGGCTTGACTCCTGCTGTGTCACGCAGGAGTTTGTCTCTCCTTTGTAAATAAACAAAGCTGCTTTCAAAAAACTACCTAAGCCCTGCACTGACTTTTCTTCCTGACTGGAATGACCTACAAGATTGTGAATTTTAGATAGCCCCATGGGTGGAAGAGGAACAGCAGGGGTTTTGTGCAGACAGACAACCTAGGAATACAGACGAAGACACATGTTTAAAGGGATCTGCAGCAGAAGTGAACAGAAGAGATGAAGGGGAGAGGGGGGCAATATTCAGTAGGATTCATGAGAACCTCTCCCTTCATAAGAAATGGTGTCTGATCTAGATAAATTCAAGTAGGACATCTCCCAGTTTCAATTCCTGACTGTAAGTACAGGCAAATTCTTATGCTGCCTCATTTTCTTCTGTGAATGCACCACATTAATGGGGAAGTGTTTGTGTTTCTTTAAGCAGTTAGGCAGTGGGTTACCACTAGCTTCCTTAATCCAGGTACCTTGTTATCTTAATTAAAAACCAAAATCAGCTTTGATCTCCTACAACTTCATTGCATAACCAGTTTCATTATACTATTGTTTAAGCTCAGTTAACTTTCCATGATGAAAAGAATTTGTATTTCACACTGGGCAGGAAGTCCTACTTAAATGTTTCCTGGTTTTGATCTCCTAAAAGGGAATTAAATTATGTTCCTGCTTCAAAAAATGCATGGCAAACAGATTACTGAGTCACTAGACCTGCCATACCATGAGCCAACAGGGCAGCAAGCTGGACACATGGAGGATGAAGTTGCTCTGTTTTCTTGCTTTACATGCAAAAAGGGCTGTGGAGATGGCTCAAATCTGGTTTTTGACCCCCTTTTGCTGTATTCCTTGCTGTCTGTCCAGTCCGGCCCCTCACATCAGCTAGAGGCAAGTTGAAGCAAACCTTTTTCCTTTCGCACCCTACTCCCTCCTGGGAACATGAGCAGGGCTAGCAGCAACTCCAGTCACAAGGTGGAGTCTGGGAGACTGTGACCACCCCTTCCTTCTTCCTGACAAAATGAGTCTCGGAGGGGCTTTTTTGACTGCTTTGGTTGCTCTAACACAGATGGTGGGAACTACCAGGCTGGAGCAGCCCAAGGGCTGTGTCAATTTCTGCAGCCCCTGCTCTTCCTCCCAGGGCAGCTCTGGTGCTGTGCCCTACCTGCCCTCACCCTCCTCGGTGCCGGCATACTGGGGAGCTGTGCCGCAGAGCGGTGATCTGACCAGGACGGTCTTCTCAGCACCCTGCCATCCTCCTGAATGGACAGAGCACCAGCCTCTGCAGGCTGCCATGCCATGGTGGCACAGCCGGGCTCCTCCAGAGAGGAACCAAAATCTGTATTAAGCTGATCTGCTGCTTTCCCCAGGGGGTGGAAGGGAGCAAGTGAGTTTGCTCATGATGACCCAGAAAAAAGCTTTATAGGTTGGTGAGTGGCATTTTAGATAATTTAAGAACAATTTTCTTTGCCCTGCTCTCCAGACATGCTCCAGATTCTATCCCAGAACTTATGTTTCATTTTGGATAGGATCTGGGGAGATTTACTTGTTGCCAGGTACTTGCACTCACGGCACAGCAAAGCCCAGTAAAGCAAATAGGACTAACATATTTTCTCAGTGTGGGAACAATATAAATCCAAGAAACTGGCTGCCATATAAAGCACTCAGCTGCCTGTCTCTGAATTGCTTTAATTCTCTTCTGTCTTTGCCCTGAGGCAGGTAAGGACCAGCTTTTGTGACGGGATGCCCCTGGTTTCCTGCTGCTGCCTAGCAAGAGCTTTTGGCATTTGTGGGGGTGACCCAGGCACCCCCAGTGTGGGGGGGAAGGGAAGCTGAGCTCTCAGGGTCTGAAGTATTCTTGCTTCTCATCTTACCACTCAAAGGAAGCAGGAAAGAAAATGGTGACACATCCTCCCCGCCAGTTGCCCTACATAAAAACAGAGTTATCTGCTTAAACAGTTACAGAGTGGCAGAAGTTTGCGATGGGTTGTCTGCAAGTTAATCCTCTGTGTCTCCACCAATAGATGTCATGGGAGTTTACAAGCCGGAAAGAGACAATGGGTAAAATCTAGCCACTTAAAATGCAAGTGAAATAAATACCTAGTTTGACTGTTGTAATTTTACAGGTTTTGCTTCCGTTATACCCTCCCCTGCTTAGTAATTGATAATCTTTGCCTGCTGTTCCCCTCCTCTTTCACCCCATCAGGAGCTTGACCCTCACAACTTTCCCCAAAAGACTTTTCCTTGTGCACATAGATTTCACGCTCTCTTTCTTCCCTGCAAACCCTCCCATTTTCATGCTGATTTACAAGCAGTTGGGATAGCAGTGCTCCTGAAGCAGCTCTGGCATGTCAGTGCCCTCGAAGGTGCTCTGGATCGCACTGCAAGCCTCCTGGGACACATGACCTCATGGCTGAGCTTTAGTGGGTTAATGAAGCCCAAGCCCCATTTATGGAGCAAGTTCTTCCCCAAATCACTGCCCGATAGTGCAGGATGTTTGACCTCGGGGCAATTAATGGGGGGTAACCAGGAGCAAGCAGTGCCTTGGGTGACCCTGGACAGAGTCCAAGCCATGGGCTAGTACTATCTTAGGCCTCATTTTGGTGGTTTTGGCCTGCTGCCTGCCTTACTTTAAGGAGACCCTGCAAGTCCCGAGGCCCTGTGCAATTGCCCTGAGTGCTCATCCTTGAAACCAGCCCTAAACACAATTTGGAGTAGAGCTGGGCTCTTAGGGGCAAATACTTGGCTACTGTCTCCCTCCTGTGATGAGTTCAGATGATGTGACTGCACGTTTTAATCCTGTGAGAGCAGTACAGTCCAACACGCCTGCAAGAGTGACCTTTTGGCTAAACAGAGCAGGAAGAGCAAGAGCATATACAGCAATTATGTCTGCCTATACAGCCTACGCAAATGCTATGGGCCAGCTGGACATGATTGCACGCAAATAAGAAATTTACACAGTTATCTACCTGGCTCGCAGACTCAGACAAGTATCTGCACGTACAAGTTGATGTGCATGCGGCAGACAGTCCAAGCCAAACATGAATTATTCCACTAGCTCCAATGGGACAAGATTTGTTTGTGCAGTTTCAGAGGCCGGTCTTCAACCTTGGAAAGAACATTTTCCAGGCATTTGACCAGTTTTTGGGTAATCTGAAAAACGGTATCTTTTACTAGCTATAAGCACACTCTCGCATACACACATGTATGTATTTGATAGCTTTTTGCTTGCTTTTTTAGTCATTCTACTCCAATGCTACTCTAATTGTAAATGTGGAATTTGAGGATTAAAGAAAGTTAACCTGAATTTTTCAGAGACAAGTTTTTGGGCCACAAAATGAGTAGAAGGGTTTTTTGGGGAAGGGAGGACCTATTTTGTTTCCTATTCCTATTTTGTCAGCAGTCTTTAGTTCTACTTAAATGTAAAGGAAATATGTTAGCAAGGAGGGAAGTGCCTTGCATTTTTTGAAGTCTATTATTAAAATATAACAGAAATCAGACAAAAGTTTGCTTTGCGATCCACTGAAAGATGCATGCCTTTTGGACTGCTGTTGGCATGAAAAAGTAATTTCTCCCATATGGTTGGGGTAACTCGACTGTGCTAGGGCTCCTGAAGTGGCAGCTCACATTCCTTATGTTTGTTTTCTTGTGGGATGGCAAATTGCCCAGCTCCTGAAGGCAGCTTGCTGTGGTACCGTCACCTGGGGGCCAGAGCATGTGGCTGTCGCTAGTAGCTGTCCTGTTGCCACCTGAATAGCAGATTGAAAGACCATCCTTGCTGCTTGGAGGACACAAGATAGGTGTCCTTTCTTCTCACAAAGCCCCTGCGGCCTTGGGTTGGCAAGGTGCATGTGCTTGGCTGAGATGCCCTCTGTGTTGTGGGTGTCGTTTTTTTCTCCCCACCCTAATCTGGCTAGCCAGTGCTCCCAGCTAATGGAAAACAGCAGAAGTCCTTTGAAGCAAGGCAGATTTTCATTGGCAAGGAAGCTGCTCTCCCAAGGTAATGTGGTAATATCCCAGCCATCGAAGTGTCCAGGCGCATGCCTAGTTTACCTTTCTCACCTCACCTCCAGTTAAAGAAAACAGGACGAGACAGTACAATGCACTCCTGTTGGAAATACCAGAGTAAAATCAAGACTTCTCAAAAGGGAGATTTGAAAGAGCTTCTGTGCTCCCTTCTAGATGCTTTTATCTCTGACTCACCACATGAAAATGCAAGATACCATCGGAAAGAATCCTTCCTTCTTTCCATGCATTGTTTGCTTGCTTGTTTCTATGTGAATGGGGTTAGGTTAGAGGGCCAGGTAACAGAGGGCATCCATCCTCTGTGCTCCACCATGTTCCCACCTCTTCTTGCCCAAGTCCATGGAAAGGGTAAATATAGCTCCTCACTCATCCTGCTATTTATGCATTAGACTTAACGCAGTGATCTTGACTCGAAAGCTGAGATATTAAAAAATTGATTGTAGGAGCAAAGCACGGCTTAATGCATTGACCACTGATTTACAGGTCAGGGGTTGAACTCCAGCTGTGGTTACTGATGACTTACAGTTACCACCATCTGATATGGCTTTTAGGAGCCAAAATCGCCCTGCTGGGCACGGCAACACCTGGGGCCAGGGTGGCTCCTGAGCACTATGTTGAACACGGGGCAGTCTGCTGGCCTCAGCACACAGCCACACAGCCACAGCCACAGCCCAGCAAAACTGAATGTTGGTGCACGTTGGTTGTTTGAGCTAAAGCAGTCGAAGTAGGAAGGGAGGAGGAGGTTGTAAGAAGTAGCTTAAAAAAGCATGAGTAATACAGCTTACTGGGGTTTTAATTAAGAAAAATCAGTAAATATATTGGGTGAGTTCAAATCAATAAAAATACTGGGGAGGGTGCTTTCTTTTTTCCCCTCATTTTTCTGTTTACTTTCCTCTTTTTTTCTTTCCTCAGCTCCATCTAGCAGAGTGGAAAAATAGATGAGAAAAGGAGAAAAAGAAGGCACAAGGGGTGCAAAATTGGAATTTTTTAAGGGGAGAAAATACCTAAAAGCTGAGCAGAGGGGAATTACCCAGAAATTCTTGTTTTAAAATAAGCACCATTTGTTATGAAAAAAAAAGAAAAAGAAAAAAAACATAACAAATAGTTGCAGCCACAAAATGAGATAGAGCTGTGGTGGTTTGGCTTTGCTTAATGCCTTTTGCACCCAGAAGCACATTCTTGGGTGAGAAAAGGAGGAATGCTTGGCCCAGAGGTACTCAAACCTACCTGCAGAAGTCAGAGCTGGTGGGTGGATAGTCACTGGATTCATGTGCAGTTGTGAACACTCAGTCTTTCGTACCTGCACCAAGGGCTTTGGGCATGCACTCAGCAAGACTACAGGAACTCATGGGATGCTGTTCTTGCCGCGGTGTCATAATATAAACACAGATTTTCAGGCAGCATTTGCAGGTGAGTGATGGGGTAGGTCTGTGACCCTTCTCCTGAGAGGTAACACAAGTAGTGCTATATGTCTGCATCCACTTGGAGGACAGAGAGGATTTGGTGACCTCCTCCGGGCAGAATGACAGATAACCTCCTTCAGCCTGAGGAGAGCCACTGCTAAGTCTAGCTGTCACAGCATGCCATCAAGCCATTGGCAGCCAGTCCTGCTGATAGCAAAGCTAAACAATGGCCAGTTCATTACTGTAGCAAAAGTGTCCTACAAAAGCTAGAGCAAAATAAATTAAAGCATTAGGGCCTCGCTTTCTATAGTATTAGTGCTATAATGAATGTGAAATCTAATCCCTACTAGCATCACCAGTACCAAAGAAGAGAGCGCTATGTGTTAAGAGGGTGTTGTCAGAGCCCCATAGGAATTGTATGCAGTGATCAGAAAATCTTGTGTCTCTTTCCCCCTTCTCACCAGCTGTCTCTGCTTACAGGAGGTCACCTCATTTCCCATCAGTGATGGACCAGAAGTACGATGGCAGGCATATACTGGAGGAGCAAGCAAAGATTTTTCTTCAGAATTATTTTGGGAGTGAGCAGTTACTTGAAAGCAGAGAGAGAAACTCGTGTTAGAATAGCTGCTTCCCGAACAGCTGCTCTACTCAGATGGATTTATAATAGCCACTTTAACCAGTGCCAGGAAGACACTGAACTTCTAATGAATCATTTTTCCACAGCTGTGAATAAGTTAGGATGAACTTCAGGTATGTGCATTTTTTTTTTTTAGATGTAACAACCACAGCAAAGCCTTGAACCCCTCCAGTTTTACCCACAGGGAGTGGCTATGCCCATCTTTCTTGGACCGATTTACTTGAAACTTTCTGTATTCTGCACAGGGAAGGCTAAGCGATGTTATCTGGAGGAGCATTGACTTTGGGTTTTCTGTGTCTGAACACTTCCACACCCAAATTAAACTCTGGTGTAAGGAAAAGCATCGCCATTGACAAGGGGTACTGGCACTGGACAACTTGAATCCTTTGTAACCTGCAGGACTGCACGTGCTACTGAGGCTAACGGCTAAGCTTGCTGCATATGCCAAAGCCTTCTTGAATCCCTTTTTTCTACCTACAGTTTCTCCCATAAACATGTGCATGGGCTCTCTGTGGCTCCAGTTCTTCCCCCGTCTCTGTGCCTTTCCCCACATGCTTACTTCAGCTAAAAGTTACCCTTTTCTTCATGTCAAGGAAAAAGTTGCCCCAAGGTGCACCCCGATTTCCTCTACCTCTTCCCTTCCCCCTTTTGAGCCTTTCTAATTTTTATTCCACTTTTCTCATTCTTCTTTTCTTTCTCCTTCAGGGAGACAAACTTTCAGGCAGCACTTGATTTGCTGGGTACTGTCTGGGATGTGTGGGCCACCATCACCCGATAGCTATGGAGGTGGCTGTGCCTGTTTGCTCTTATGTCTCTCTTATACCCACTGGACTTTGCTAATGCTCACCAAAACCAATGCGGGGGTAGAACAGCCCCTGAAACTTTGGAAGTGGTGTGTTAAAGTGTGTCTGCTTTAATATCCAAACTACACTACTGAACTGAGTGAAATGTTTTACAAACTCTGGCAAATATCGCAGAGCTTTTGCTGAAGCTAGGAGGTCTCTTTTCACATCAGGCCTTCTTGCCATGCACTCAAAGAAATGAGAACAGGCAAACTGGCTTAGATAAAGCAAGAACCACTTTTAAACTGTCACTGAAGCTTTCTTGTGGCCCAAAGATTTTTTTTCCAATTAGCTTTAGAAAAGTTGCTGTTAACTTTCATTGCTTTTTTCTGGTTTCATACACCTGCGGCTTTGCTGTGCATCCTGAAGGATAAGGATCAAACTATCAGCAGCAGGGCGCTGCTTGTTGTAGTTCAGGCCTGCCCCAACACAGATGGGGAGGAAACCTTTCGACAGAGGCACTTTTTTGCTGTAGTACTTGTGCCTGTGGTTTAGCTTTTGGGCTTGGGGATGACCTTCTGGGTGGAGCTCCCAGACTTTCTGGGGTCACTAGGGTGGTGCACACCAGGGACTGGAGGCCACCAGCAGTAGAAAGCAAGGATGAAAAGATAATCTTCAGCTCCCTGTTTCTACCCTGGTTTGCCCATATTTCATGGCCTATCTCTTCTGATCTATACATTCCTGGTAGCATACCTTGCTGAAAAAGTATACCTTTATTTGTTTTGTGCTGCACTTTTGAGGAGGATCCTCCTTACTTACCAAGAGCGGCGGCTGCAGCCTGGCAGAGGGGAGGCACACGCTGTGCTTTCCCAGCCACCCTGCTCGGGCCGTTCCTGGGTTTCTGCCATCGCCCAGAAGGAAAGGGCCCGCTTCGCTCTGCCAGCGCGGAGGCCAGGCTGCTGGCAGCCAGAACCGGCAGCTGAAGACGAGGCGTCACACTGTCCCGGTGACTGTAAATATGCCGCACATCTTTTTATTGTTGTGTCATAATCACAATGTTCCTTTAATGTAGTTTGTTTAACTGGATGGCTTTGGTGCTAAAAATAAGTGGATCTTGCTGTTTCCAGGACAACCGCTATCCCAACGGCTTATCTTGGCGCCTCTCCTCTGTCAAAAGGATGTTCTAAACAGAGCTGGCCATGAATATTAAAAATGAAGCATGCACACAATAAAGCATTCCCTGGGAAGAACCCCATGTTTTAATACTATACGTTATGCTAATAGGACAGTTGCCTCTCAGAGAGGTGCTTAATTCAAAGGCTGCACAGTGTGGGATCAGATTGCAAGTAAGGAGGGATGTAATGTGTGTTTCTTTCTTCTTTTTTTTTTAATTCAATCTCTTTCTGGTGGTTGGAGTGGCTCACTAGGCAGCACTTTCTGCCTCTAGGCCAGAAATCCATAAATTGAAACCTTGCACGTGTGTCCTCAGCCCATACAGTGGGATGGCTGCAGGGGGACGGAGAGCTGCTGCCTGGCAGGTGGCACCCAGTGGCAGGGGACACCCTGGCTGCCTCTGTCAGCGCCCGAGTGCTGGTGCCTCTTCCACTGAGCCGGGGGAGAGACAGCTTGCTGCAAACAATGCTGGGTTTTCCTGAAACCTTTGCTGAGTGAAATTCAGCCACTCTTCCTGGCCGTAGAGTGTAGAGATGGATTGCTCATTTGGAGGAGTCAAGGAGATTTAAAAAACCCTCCTAGCAAGGAAATTGTTGCATTAATAGATGTCTGCATTCCTCCAGCTTTTTATTCCCTATCCCCCTTTTTTAACTCCTTTCCTCTCAAACAAACAAAAAAAAGCCTTTAAGAAAAAATTCAGAAGAAGCCTTAGGAAACCAAAGGAGATAATTTAGCCAGTAGGATTGGTTTTCTAGTACAGGTTTAGCAGGGGCTGAGCAGAGGCTGACTGCTGAGCAGTAGTGCTCTCACAAGAGCTGGTGAGACCCATCTCCAGCTCTTATGTCTTGAGTGAAGCAATTAGCTCACTATTAAACAGTTTGATTCCATGATTACAAAGAAATGTTTAGTGTTACTGATGCAGTATAGCAAGGTCTTGTACAAAGACAACAACTTCACCAAAAGCAGCCTCACTTCCTCTAATACTATTTGCTGAAATAAAATATTAAATGAGTTTAAACATATTGCTTACTTATTTCTATCTCTGCAGTCATATTTTTAACAAAACTTTCTACTTCATTGAAAGCACATTTATGTAATAATTAGGATGAGTGCAGCAAGCAAGATGTTATAAACTGGCTAGGTTTCATTGTCCAGAATTTAATTTTAATCAGATGAGGATCAGGCCCGTTGTTAGGAGACCTTCTGAAAGCTGTCGGTGGTTTATGAGAGCTGACAGCAAATGTAACTGTTCAACCCTTATGCACTGAACCTAGAAATTTTCAAGGTGACTGGCTTGGCTGCAGGACAGCTGCCATTTTGTGAAGCTGGTTCAGAAGGCTTCAGAAAAGAAGTGGATCCTGAGCTCCCACTGAGACTTATTGTCTACTTCTTAATATTTTGTTGTTCTTATTTTTTTCTCTCAAAACTGATTCTGACTCCCTATGGATATTTAACTTTCTTTATTAAAATAATATAGCAGAAATACCTGCCCTTCTTTGGTCTGAATATTTGGACTGTGAATCTCGTATAAACAAGAAGACTGTCTTTTCCTGATGTATTTAATCACTTGCATTTCTAGCCCCAAACAGAGCTCAAAAAGCCAAGATACATGAAAAATAATGTTACCTGGATGCTTTAAAATCTCAGAAATGGCTCTGTTTTAGTGGTGTTTGGCGCATAAAATTCCAGGGAGGTGCAAAGTCCTCTGGAGGTAATGCATATCTCACCTCACTGAAAATATCTTATCTTGGCAGGTTGTGTCATGTCAGAGTAAATAATGCCGAAGCGCATTAAAGAATCTGGAGACTGGATCTGTCTTCAATATGGAAGATCTGTATCGCATCACTATTCCCACTTATTTGCATCCCTGTATTAGAGGGTAATTCTTCTGGAAGCCTCAGAAATGCATGTCTGAGGACCCTAAAAGAGGCAATTCTGGGGAGAGGGTCTCGAGGGGAGACGGTTGATACAGCCCAGGCTGAGAGGGAGCTCACCTCCACTCTCTGAAATGCCATTCCAGGTGGTTTGGGGAGTGGGGTGGGGGTAAGGGAAGAAGAGGTATTGACATGTCATGGGTGATGATGGTAGGAGGGTACAACTCTGTGGGCATAAACCCACTGGTTTTTAACATGCAGGCAAAAATTTCTGGTGCAATTTCCATTGCTTCCAGTGAACTACTGTCACCTCAAAATAAGGGGGAGTTTGACCCTCTGGTTCTATTGCAGCAGCAGGACCATGGCAAAAAGAGGTATGTGCACATGCATGCACACACACACATGTATACAAATATATATACGAATATTTCTATACACATACAGGAGGAGTCCCAGCAAGGCTGTGAGAACCAGTCAGCTTCACGAGGCACCAAGCAAGTGAGAAAAAAGAAGGAAGGAGAAGACAGAGGAGGAGACAACATTACAGCTAGTTCTGCCCCTTCTGCCCCTTCCCAGGATTCAGACAGACTCAAGGCAGCCCACCTTCCCCCTTCACTGAGCAAATGCCCTGTTCCTTCAGCTGAGGTATTAACAAAGCCAACTTGCTTTTCTGGAATTAAGGAAATAACAGCAGATGTTGAGCTGAACTGACAGCCCTTCAGGAAGTCTTAAAATCTCCCCAAATTTTTTGAAGAGGAAACAAGGTTCGTAATTAGTGAACTATAGCAGGTTAAATGGTCCAATTGCTATTAATGCAATTATAGTCAAGGTTGTGATAGCTCTAGTGTCTTCTTGAAAACTCAGGCCTCCACGTCATTAAGCTATTCAGTGCTTTTTTTTAATACTGCTTCTAGCATTTAGCAAAAGGAAACATAAATTGTGGATCAAAAACCCTGCACAGATGGCCCATGTGCTCTGAAGTGTGAGTGTACCTGTGTCTGGGGTGGGACTAGAAGGAGGTTGAGGAACATTTTGGTATGTCCTGGAGAGCACATAGCTTGGTACAATAGAGCAGCAGCTTCAGCAAACTCACTGTAGTGACTCTGCTGGGCAAATTAATGCCTACAGACAGATGCTGGGTTACTGCAGGAGTATACACTACTAACAGGAGTAGTCTATAATAGCAAGAATATGGGGATACCTTAATACTGGTGCCTTCACTGCTTGCGCTGCAAGAATGCACATTGTCCCTCTGCTTCTTCCATATGGCAGACACTTTAAAAATCCAGTGATTTAACAAGTTCCACTGTTTCCATCTCAATTTCCCTTCTCAAGGGGAAGGGGTGACCCTTTGAATCTTTTATCTGCAAATAGCAAAAAGCAAATCAGTGTCCACCTCATGCTCCAGCCTTACCCTTTAGGCAAGCAGCACCTTGAGTCCTTTCCATCCAGCCACCTCTTTCCAGAAAACCCATAGGAACTTAAGCTCTCTACAACCTGGGTCAAGCTGGGCTCAAGTGAGCCTATGGGTTTGATGCTTACAGGCAGAAAGACAGATGAGCAGAAAATGGTGAGCTTTGCCATTAATCGCAAGAACTACTGGCATACAACAGCCTTATTTCTCAGCCTTTGCCAGTATTAGGGTGTTTTGCTCCGTGTGATGTTTAGGCCAGGCTCACCATCCATTACTTCTTCACACCCACTGTCCTTTACAGCAAAATAAGCTCAGAAAAGCACTCTCAGTGGGTGGTTAATATTTGGGCCTAGGGCTCCAATGCATTTGGGGTTTGGATCCTGCCTGTGTTGCTGACATGATTTATGGTGTCTGCTGTTCAGTTTGAAACACCAAAGACATCCATCAAGCTGTACAAAAAGGCCTTTCCATCCTTTTCTCTCTCCAAAGCATGTCTGAAGAGGTGTTTTTGGCTGCTAAGTGTACCAACCAACACACCGCTTATCTAAAAAAACAGGGACTCCATACACAAAAAAGAGGATCATTAAGATCATTGAGATCACAGCACATACATCATAAATAATAGGCTGTCTTTCTTAGAAAATGCAAAAGAAGCACCACATACACTTATTTTGTTTTATTAATCTTAGTTGAATTTTGTAATGAAACTTTTCCTGTAGGGAGTTAAATCCTTTTTTTAATATTTTTACTTGTGCAACATTTTGTCTTAGTGCAGTCAGTCAGATAGGTAGAGACAATAATTGATTTTTTCTCTTTCTATTTTGACTAGTAAGTAAAGGCATAAATGGACAAAATCACCATTGAAATAGAGACACAAACAGTATTTCCCAAGCTAAATGCAAAGAGAAGCCAGCACATCTGCATTTCAAGCATGTCAGGGAAATTACTGTGGAAGGACTGCTCTAATTCTCATTCCTGTGAAAGGGCAAAATGGAAATTGCTGTTTTGCTATTCACGTGCATCACCTAGCTCAGCAGGATCTTGGTCCTCGCTTAGAGATTCTCAAAGGCTACCAAGCAAATAAATATTCTTTGCCATTTCTATTCATTTTCATGAAACAGCTTTCATCCAAAGGCTTTCAAGGGCTACATCCAAACTGTGTAGCAGAAGCATCTTTCAGGGAAGGTTGCTCCAGGTGTCCAGTGCCTCAAACATCTGGACTGGGAGATGGACAAAATGTGGAGCAGCTGTCTAACTGATGTGTTTCATCTAGGTGCCTATGGCAAGGGGTGGTCTGGCCGACCTGGCTGCTCCTGTTGTGGCTGTCTAGCTGGGAACGGCAGATGTAAGGGGTGTGCTTTCTGTGTGCTGCTGCAGATCTGTTGCCCAGAAATGATCTGAGGTCGTGACTCTGCCCCTTATACTTCTGACTTAAATTCGGTCTTGATTTGGCCAGTTTTCACTGTGGTCAGCACCACTGACAAAAAGTCTTTCTAGGGACAAAATTCTTCATGTTCGACTGTAACTTTGATGTACAGTATGGCATAAGTACAGATAGACACCCCCAAACACCTCCAAATACAGCATAGTACCTGCTGTAAGATTAAAGTGACAACTTGCTAACAAAAGGTTGGTATCACATTGCTAATGAAAAAACATTTTTTCTTTAAAAGTTGCAAGACATAGAAACCCATTGCATAATGGAATCTGGAGGCTGCCCATTTGAAATGCCAAAGGTTTTTGTCCCCTACATGGCAGCTACCTGGCCATTCTGCCTTAGAAGCCAGCAATGTAAACTTCCCAACAGAAATTAAGTTATACTGAGCCAGGCAGGGTAACATAGCCATGACAGCACAGCCGTGTGACCACAACAACATTGAGTGGCAAAGGGGAGCATCCCCTTTCCTCCTCCTCCCTGGGTCTGCAGTGGTGGAGCGGCATATGGATGTCTGTACTGATGCTCCTATGATTCTGGCAGCTGCATCTTGCTACCAGGGCAGGCACGCCGGAGGAGACCCATGGGCGAGCATGGGCTGAAAGTCATGCTGAAGACATGCAGGCCCTTAATGGTGTGGTGGGGGACTGGAGCCAGGAGCTGACAGTGTGTTAAAGACCTGGCATGCTCCTGGTATGCTTGGTCCTGGAGCTGGGAAACCAGAGTGTGCACTCAGGCTGTCGTCACAGACTACAGAGAAGCAGTGTGGTGAGGTAATGAGAAAAAACATCCTTAAGAAATGGCTTAAAAATATGCCCTGAGATCACATGAGAGTCCCTCAGCCTTGCCTGAAAGCCTGGACTTCCCTTCTGAGGAACATTTATAGGTTCATATCCAGTGCTGTGTTGGTGATGCCCTATTGCACATGCTGTCTCTACGTCAAAAGGGAGATGTGAAAGGGAAGGTGAGTGGTGTGTTTTGTCATTCCAAAGGATGTGTGAGATTCCGCTTACTCACAAGCGGTGCATATGAAAATGGAGGGTATAGACATGCCTGTGGTGCGTTCAGGCCTATTGGCAATCAATTTGGGGAAATACACATTTCCAGATGTCTGCAAGTTCTGGTATGTGTGCTGTAAACTACAGGTACAATAGTGAATGAGGCGTCTGCTCTTAATGCAAATATTTTTCCTACTTGAATTGTGCCAGGATGCTTTACTAGCTTTAATCATCATTAGGTAGAAAGCAAGTGATTAAAGTCTTGTAACTTTATTGGTTTGCCTGAAATTGAAAGAAAAGAAAATGTAGCAGATCAAAACTGTTTAATCTGAAGTGAAGTTAAGGGGACAAGTTAGCGAAAGAAAGGCAGTTGTTTAAAGGTGTGAAATTGCTGAAGAGAGCCAAGTTACAAGGGGTTATCCATGGATGTGGCCAAGTTAAACAAGACCAGCTGGTGACTCAGCGAGGCCCCACCTCCGGTGTCATTCATAAACCCAGCCTGTCCCTGGACAGCCACAGCAGCTTTGATTGTGTCCTGTTTAACTTGGCCGTTGGATGACAAACTCTTCCGCAAGTTGGCTCTTTAGGTAGGTATCACAACATAAAACATCTGACCCTCTTATATAGATGCAAAGTACTCTTCTGTTTGATTCCTTTGTGCTGCTAGCCTGCATTGTTGGGTTTGGGTTGGTCCTACTAGAGGCAAGCGTGTTTCTTGCTTCTAGAAGGCAGTAGACCCAGCAGTGACTAAGCTGCCAAGCAGACTTGGAGAAAATAACCTGGAAGTCCCAAAGGGTTCAGCTCCTCCTTTGTAGCTTGAGGGCTTTAGCTGGATTTTGGAAGAGAGTGGCAGAAAATTACCAAAAAAACACATGGGGGAGTCCCATTGCAGAACTGAGATCCAGACACCAAGGCCTCGAAGCTCGTGCCAGCTGATATCCTTGGGGAAGGTTGTTTTGCAATGTTTTGATAGCTGTATAGAACAAGTAGTGTTGAATGTCATCAGCATCTAAGAAGTTGTTTTCCCCCACAAAATTACGTGATGAAAATGAAGCTATTTCATTTTCAATGAGATTTTCCATCATTTTTATGGGGAGAGATTCTATTAAAAACAAACCAAAAAGAACTTTCAGGAGCTCAGCACCAGCATTGTGCTACTCCCAGAGCTTGCAAAGAATCCTATTTTCCCCAATTTTTTAACCAAACTGAGAAAAACAAGGATGAACTTTAGAGTAGCAAGCCTGAAACTTGCATTGGATTTTGCTGTTTTGGGAACAGTTTATCAACTCCCTAGGGTGGCTGCTCAGGCTCCTGGATATCCATACCTGAGGAAAATCCACTAGCACCTCAGACCAAAGGTGCTGAGCCACAGCTCTTGGCACTGGCAGTAGGGTGGAACATGCCACTCCACTGCCACTAACAGCTTGGGACTTGATTGACTGTGACCTGGTAGCTCAGTGGTATCTGTCAGGTAGGTACTAATTTAGCATATAAATTGTCTTAGCCCTCCACTACACGTCTTAATTTAAATTGCCATGGCAGTGAGAGGAATTATCTTTGATCCACCCGGATCCTGGGTTTAGAAGCATCCAGTGGCTTGATTTATATCAGCATGGTGGCAGGGCTCAGGGGTGCTTGGGGTGACCTCCAAGGCAGCCCTGCCTGCTGAACGCAAGACCTCTGCAGGCTCCTGCTCCTTCCTCTGCCCTCATGAGGACAACCGTGGGCTGAAAGGTGACTTAGGATCTCCCCATGCAAGATATTTCTTCCTTAGGAGTCTGATGTAGCCTTCCTGTCCAGCACCAGGTGCAAGCAATCCCCATTGCTTTGGGCCAAGGGGAGCCCAGCAGCTGAGAGCCACCACTGCAGAAATGCACCAATCGGTGAATCATCACTGGTCACCTCTCAATGTGCTTGTGGAGTCAGAAATAATGAGGGCTAGGAGACTGCTTGCACATAATGCTATAATTTCGGGAGGGCCAGCCTCTATCATGCTAGTGGCCGGTAGCGTCCATCCTGGCTTGCAGCTAAACCTGCGAAGGGTGACATCACACAGGAGGCACTTTGAGGTGCAGCCCGCTGGAAGCACATGGGATTAAGGAGATTACTGGAGAGGAGCGGTAGGAGCAGCTAAGGACCCCCCCGGGGCTGACTTTAAAGTGAAGAATACATTCCCTCATGATAAATTGAAAGCTTTCGGCCACCTTCGGCTTGGTGTCACGGAGCTCCGTGCTGGAAGTGGCACAACAGTGAGATAAACTACAGCTACATCAAGGGCTGCAAAGCCCAGTCTGGAGGCTGCCTGACAGCCCTGGAGCAACCTAGTATTTATGCTATGAGCAGACAGCCATAGAAAGCACATGAAAGCCCAGGACCATGCTGGGGACTGCGGAGGAAGCAGCTGCCCCAGGCTGAGCCACCCTTGCTGTGGGGTAGGGTGCGAATGCCCCCGGTCCTGCCCTCAAGGCCAGGTTGCCTGCCCTTCTCCCTGATTTGGGCCATACTCTGCGTGTAAGTCCCCTCTTCCACCGTTCTGCCATGATGATTTCCAGATCCCTCTTTCTACTGTTTATCAGCATGGGTGCCACTCTTGGGTAGAGAGTTCCCATCTACAGCAGGGTGTTACTGTGGCCAGAAAGCTTGAGGACAGTGTCTCCCTGCAGCCCTTCCCCTGTGTCACCTTCAGATCTCCCAGGCCGTGGGATTTCCAGAGTCATGGTGCTCAAAAGCCCACTGAGGACCAAGGAGGGCTGAGAGCTCAGCTGCTCTGGAAAACAAGTCCCCGTGCTGCCCATGCCAGTGGCTGCCCTTTGGCAGAGGGGAGACCCATGCTGTGCTGCGGGGGGGCCTGGTGTGGGCACGGGAATGAAAGGACAGCAATATCTCAGGCAGTCTGGGAGGCAGCAGTCCAAAACCCCAAGAATCAAACCAAAGGAAAACAAGCAAATAAAAAAACATTGCTTTGGCTTCAGCCAGGAACCCAGGACAGTAAACAGAGGAGACTGGAAAGCCAATATATTCTACCCTTGGGGAACTGGCTTTACTTGAGCCAAAGAGGGAAGAAATGCATATAAAATAAAGCACAAAGATGAAAGCTGTATATCCCAAGCAAAAACCATCACGGGCTGATTGGCAGTTTACATATTACATTTAATAGCATTCCTCTTCCCCTCCCTCCATATTTTGTTTCTCCCCATTTCTCTGCTGACAGCTCATATGCATGCCTTGCACTGCACAAATAAGTGCTCTGCTCCTCCCTTGCATCCTGCTCTGACTTTGAGCCAGTCCTGTCCCAGGTTCACACCCCACCCCACCACCCCGGCTGCATGCGGAGGAGACGGCAGGTCAAGGTCTGAGGTGTCACAAGTCCACCAAAAAGATTTCCTGTCATGTGCAAAAAAAAAACCCAGCCCCTCTCCTCTGGTTTATTTGCTTTTTATTGAATCCAGTCAAATAATGATTTCCCCCTCCTCTTTCTTTTCAATAAACAATCAGCCCCGTGTCGACTTGATTACGAGCTGCTGATGCAGCATTGTTGAATCCAAGCCCTGAGTGTATGTTTTGGCAAAAACAGGCCTATTTTCAGCTAGGCGTACGAGGTGGCTTGCCAAGAGGCTCAGCTTTCTCAGCAGACCCGAGGTGGGTTGGAGGCAGTGCTCCCGCTGGCTGCCCAGGCAGCAGGACCAGGTCCCAGGTCTGCACGGCTCAGCACCAGCACTCCTGGCAGTGTGCGCAGCACCTTGCTGCTCCTCCTACTGCCTGCACCTCTGCTTTGCTTTCCTCTCCCCAGATAATGGACTAACCTGGGTGGAGAGGTGTCTAGAAAAAGCTGCCTTAGGACCATGCTGAGAATCTGCTGAGGCTTCTTGGTCCTGATAGTTAAACTTGCCTTGTTTTAAAAAAATTCCACTGTGGTTTCGCAGCCTGTAAGTACCAACAGACCATGTTATGAATGCTCGTGTGTGTTGAGACACCTCTCAAAAGCAAGGAGAGTTTCCTTCCATGTTAGGAACTGAACTGACCCAGATCAGGGTCTCAGCAGGATCAGGTACGCCGAGTTGGGGGAGTGCAAAGAAACCATGTGCCAGTTCTGGCCGCTCTGAGGGCAACCGCTCAGCATGTTGGCTCCCATGGAGGTTTGCTTCACCTCCCTGCAATGTATAGAGCCCTTTCACCCCTGTGGACGGTGCATGTTCCTGGCACAGGAGGTCTGTGAGCCCTGAGCTAAGGGGCAGGGCTTTACACTAGCTCCGCACCAGGGGAAGTGCCCGGCAGGTTGGCTTTTTTACACTCAGACAACACAGCCTTCATGTCATCCCTTTGTTTAAAGGGTATATATTTCTTTCCAGAGCAACTGTGTATCCCTATCCCCCATTCTCCTCTTGGGCCACTTGTGTTTTGGTGCTTATTTTTCCTCTTGCTTCTTATTTTTGATACCTCTGTTTCACATGGATTCAATGGGCATGGGGGCCAGGTGCGTGAAACACAACTGTGAAGGCACAGACACACAAGTTGGGAGGACTGCAATCTAGGCAAAGTGACTTCCCATTTCTCCCATGACAGCCCTCTTGCGGAAGTCTCTTCCCCAGGTGGAATGAAAAACTTGTTCTCTAATATGTTGATAACACACAGGATTTGCAAACTGGCTGTCTATATAGTTCTTTTTGCTTTTTAACCAATCCCCTTTTTTTTTCCCCAAAGGGATACTATAGGGACAGGGTATGTGGGGTGGTTTGCAGTGGGCAGGGCTGGCAGCTGGAAAGTGTGGGCAACAGCAGACCCTGCTGATGGGGGGGTGCTGCCCTCAGCAGATCTGTGCAGGGGTGGTACACGCGCACGTGCACGCGTGTACCTGCATGCGAGCGCCTGGCTATGCCGGAGACCGCCTGTGCCTGTGCCTGTGCCTGCATCTCCTCTTGCTGAATTCCAGAGGCGTTACGTGTCCTGTGGAGAGGAGTAACTATTTATGCCACGGGCATAAATAAATCCACTGAGCATTTACAATAACACAGGTTGCTCAGGGCCTGAGCTCAATCGTGCTCTGGCCAGGGACAAAAACTCCCGCTGTCTTTGGTGGGAGCTGGGTGGGGACCCTGGCACAGCGATGCTGCAGGAAGGGATGTGAGGGTGAGCTGAAGGGAGCATGGTGGAGTGCTGTGGGGCTGCTCCCTGTGTGCCCCACAGGTCCTCAGCAGCCCAGGGCAGGGTAAGCTCTCAGTAGCACTGGGGACAGCCATGCTGGGTGCAGGGGGAGGTATGTGACAAAAAGCGGCAGCATAGACTGCAGCCCCCTTATGCTCCACAGCAAATGTCCTCCTGCAACCTCCTGTAGGCCTGATTCACCCAGGAGAGAGCCATTACCTTCCCTGGCACACCTGCACTTGGGGACAGATGGGCAGAGATCGGCGTCCTGACACAAGCCTGATGGTGCTTGTTTTGTGACCGCTCTCCCCTTGCGTCTCACCCATAGCTCAGAGCCCAGCAGAGCACCCACCTCCCAGAGGTGCTGACTGGGACAAGGACCCCCCGTGCCCAGCGGGGTGCTACCCCACCTCCTGAGAGACCTCACACCTCCGCCTCACTTGTGGCACCAAGAACAGCAGCCAGGCAGCCTTCCTTTGCTTCCTTCCCAGGGTGTCTTTGGTCAGCTGTCAGCTCCTCAAGGACAAATGGCTTTGCCTACAGGACAGCAGGATGATGACTTGCCTTCAGCATGGATGTGCTGATCAGCCTGCTGCCCCAGCTGCCTCCACCCAACAGGAGCTTGTTCTGACACCCACCTCGGCTTTCCTTCGTTCAGCATACTCCCATTCGTCATACTACAACGGTACTGTGGAGACTGAGCTTTGAAGGCAGTTTCAACTGAGCTGTAGTTTTCCATCCTGTGGATGCAACTCTTAACAACATGAGCTCACTTATTGGTATAATTCATGTTCCAATTTTAAATATAGATCTGGGTATGATAGCTTGCAAGGAACACTTTATTCACCGAATGCTGTCTCTTTTCCTCTTGCAGATTGTTTTTAACAAACGTCTATTTCTTATTATGCATCACTGAATGCTGTTTCCATCTGTTTCCCTCTGCTGCTTGGCTTCACATACCTGTGTCCCTCGGGTACAAGCAAGATGTCTGTCGTCTCCTTATTAAGTGATAGGCTGTATTATTTCCTAGTGACCGCTGGCGCAAGCCATAGGGTAGTATTTCTGCCTTCTGATGACACAAGGAGCTTGAGCCAGTGTATGTTTGTATCTGACAGACAAACACACTGGCACCTCTTCTTGTGGGCAAGCTTGACTCAGTAGAAAGCAGTGGTTTATCAGTTCATGGGAGACATGTGGAGCAATTATTATCACTACCAAAATGAATTTTTTAAAAATATAGTTACAAATATAGTTACTACACATTTTAAAATATACATTGTTTTCCCATATTTTAAAGGATGAGTATGGCACTGCTGCTTTTAGCACATGCCACAGGATGCCACCAAGCAACACCTGGACCAAGCTGACATGGCTTGGTAGCTGGTGTCTTCCTTTAGAAATACATCCCTGGTGTGATTTACTCATTGACCTTTAGATACATGTAATGTAAGTATCCAACAACTGAGCTACAGTCAGTGGAGGGAAACGGGCATTTCTGTGCACAGGTCACCTTGAGCACCTCTAACATTAGGCAGGTGAATCGCACTTTACTTCTCTTGACTCTGAAGGGATCCCTGAGGTCAAACAGACATAACATTGCCAGTCGGAAAATATGAGTGAAGTGATTTTTTTTATTCCTGGTCTTTCCTGGAAGACTTTGATGACCACAAACCTGTGACATTCAAAACCTCCCTCGTTTTTCAAATCTGCCTTTTTTTTTTTCCTTCTTTGCTGGCTGAGTGACATTCTCGTGTTCTGGCTGATTCACCACTCCCCTGGATATTTCCCAGCATGAAATTGCTCTCAGCGAGTGATGAATGAGTGCTCTGCCTTAACTCTGCCAGAGCAAAGGGCATGGCTACCATACACACCACAACTTTCAGACTATGATGGATATGAGCTTTTATAGAAATCTTTATTACCTCACCTTCCTTGCCCTTGGAACTGAACCTCTCACAAGCAGATTTCAATTTAATTTACTTTCTTAAGGAGAAAAAAAAGGTGGCAAACCACACGTGATTTTAAGTTGGTGTAAAACCCAGTGGTGGGGTAAGACGGGCTGCCCAGGCAGGCAGGGTATTGGAGCATCACTGGATGAGCAGGGCAGGCAATGGCATTCCTGTGCTTCTGTCAGCACTGTCCTTCAGACTGCTTTAGGTACAGCTGTAGGGCTGCTTCCATGGCAAAGGCTGTTTTGAAAACGAGCTGGTTTTACAACTGCTGTAAGTATTTGCTCTTCACTCGCACTTGGTATACAAAATCTGGCAAGATTTTTTAAAAACAAATAAAATTTAAAAAAAGAGAAGAAACTGGTCTTGTTTTTTGTTGTTATAACAACAACAGAACCTAGTAAAACAAAGGAAACAAAATCCTCTGGTGTTTAGTGACAACAGCTCCTGTACAAACTCTGGGTGAGACCGTTGCCCTTCAAAGCAGGGCTAGGGTGAGAGGAAAGCAACTGAAGAGGGCAGGTGTAGAGGAAAGGCATGACCAGGCTAAAGCTTTTGAAGATGTTAGATCAGTTCTTGGCACAGCTGCCAATATTGTATGTGACTGTGATCCTCATCTGTAAAGGGGAAAATATTTCTAAGCTCTTTAGGGTGGCTGACCTGAAGTCAGAGACAGATCTGTATGTATTTATTTACATGGAGGAAAACTGATCTTGGAGGAAGGTACTGTAATATAGCCAGTTACTGCGGCTGAGGATGGGTGTACAGGGCTTACACCACGACACTGACATCAGCAGAAAGCCACTTATGTGCTCCAAAATGAGTTTATAAAGGCTTTGCATATCTGAAAATACAGATGTCTTTTCACCTTTCTGCCTCCAAAGATGAACTACAAGGGTCAGAGATGCATGGGAGTGGGTTTGAGTAGCCACAAACAGCCAGGATTGGGTTTACTGCAGTAGAAGTGGGAAAGAAGAGGAGGTTGGAGCAGGTGCAGGGAGTAACTATGAAGCTGAAGGCTGGCAGCATACTAACATGATAACATAATGATGTTAACAAAGCCCTGAAACCCAGCCTCACCTTGGAACTGGGACCAGATGCATAGGACAGGTCGATACTCCTGGCCAGGCTGTAGAGTTGATGGTGCACTTGATGCAGCATCCTTTGCGCAGGGGTTTGGGACCAAGGGAGCATGCCAGTGCTGTGGGAGCCCGGGGGTGCCTGAGCACTGCCAATGTGAGCAGACAGCGGCATGTGAGCCAGTGCTGTCTTACTGTGGGAAAATGTCTCTGCTACAATGGCATGTCTGTGGATGCTCAGTAGAAATTTTGGGTCCTGCACTGGCAAGACAAAATATGAGTGGGTTAAGTTGTCATGCTGCTCATTTATTTTCATACACACAATGGCGATCTTGAACAAACCCCATCCTGTTTATGCTCAGGGATTATGCTACTCATTCTCTGCTTTAAAACTAGCTAGACTGAGGAAGTCCCTGGCCTTCCATTTAGCTAAGAGCTGAGCTTCTGGACAATGCGGCAGGTGCTATCACATCCTCAGCTGCACCTGTGGATTTGCCAAAGCTTATGTTCAGCAAAGAGTTCAAGAGTTCACATCAGGGATGGGTGACTTCAAGGAGGCTAGGCAAAGAGTTTGGGTGTTGAAACCTCTCTGTACTCCGAGGCTGAGGCAGTGGGGCAAGACATTACCTTGGGTCTTTATTCAGAGCTGTTCAAAAGTCTTTGTCAAGAAATATGTCTCTTCATCACATGAAAGGGCTTTCTGCTTGCCTGTCCAGTGTTTGCAACTTTCAAGAGTCTAGATGTTCTGCAAACAGAGTTTCTGTTTGAGAATGACACCTTTCGGCTCACAGGTGTGGCTGTCCTCAAGAGCTGCAAGGATGGGTTTGGAGAAAGAGTCCATCAGTGAATAACCAAACTAAACTTGGTAAGTTAGATGAGTTTAGGTCAGTTAATGCACTATTAATGCACTGTCAGGCCCAGCCACATTAATATGAACAGGTTCCTTGAAATATCTTTGGGTGCTTTGCTCCCTCCCTAACCAGTGGTGTGAACGCCAAATGTCTCCTCACGCCGAATGCCAGCCACCAGGGAGAGAGCTGTGGGCTGATTTTGTCACCCCTGCCCATCGGCTTCCTAAACAACTGCCTGCTCTCCAGGGATGAGCCGCTAAGGGTTGCTCGGGAAGGAAAGGGAGCCGGAAAGAGCATCAATATCTTATGCCAGCCTTGCTACTCGTGCTAACTCAGATCTTGTTTTAATTGGCGCTGAGCTGTGTATATTCATTACCCTTGTTTAGACAAAGGCAGGGGAGGAAAAATTTGTAAAAAGCCCTGTTTAACAAAGAGCGTTGATGGGCCAGCTAAGCATCCTTCTCTTGAAAACCAGTTACCAAATGAGCAAACAGAGCGAGAGCAACAATCTGATTTTCATGCAAATTCTTTCCCTTCAAGAGACTGCATGAGCACAAACAGAGATTAGTGGCTAATGTTCATTTGCATATCCTACTCCAGCGCAAAGCACTTTTGAAACACTATTGCAAAGCATTTTGCTGACCAGGACTTGTCCCTTCCACCCTTTCCTGTACAGGTAAGTGCTATTTGCTCGCAGAAAGGGAAATTGCAGATTACAGCCTCTACTGAATTAAGACTCACAGCCTCCAGAGGGGAGCACCAAATGCTCTCATTGCCACACAGCCCTTGACAGGAGCAAATAATTTGCTAGGGATTGTACAGGGAAATACAGAAAGCTTTGCAGTAGTACCCAATGTCCTGTGCCGGTCTCAAATGCCCCTTAAATCTGGTCTAAGGGCACCTTCTGAAGAGCTCACTTCAAAGAATATTTGCTTATTCTGAGATGAGAAGGTGGTACAGCTTCACAGCTCCAGAGCTTCAGCGTTTGGAGGCCAGGTTTGGTATTTGTGGTGTGCCAAGTCCACCCATCTCCCCTGCACACGACTCCAGCTGTGCCTTACCTCCCTCTCCCCTACAGCCTGCAAACTAATTGCTACCTTCCCAAAAGCAGCCAAGTCTGGGTGCAATACTTGCTAGATTGGTGAAAATCTGTAACAAACTCCGTGTTAAGTCACTTGAGGAATGTGTTGCTTTTCAAGACTCTCACCGGGAAATGCGAAGGGGTATGCACATTGAAAAAAGCTGAATTAAATTGCTGGATGTGCTAAATGGTAATAATGCCATTTTAATTCTTATTGAGAGGAGCAGAAAGCTACTCCGAAGAGGTCTTTCCAAGCACCTGGTTCATCTGCTTGATTCCAAATAAAATTTGCAGCCCAAATACGTATTTTCCTGTTGGCAGAATTTTTACGATGTGCATAACAGAGGTGTAACTAAACAGTCACAGGAACAGGCACACTAGTGATGATGGCTTCAGCCAGTCCCGGATCTGAGAGCCCGTCCGTGCCTTGTACCATCAGAGTGGCAGGGAACAAACTGCTCTCCAAAATGGCTTATGGCTCACTGGGCTGTGTGGGGACAGCATGAAGATGTCATGCATGGGGTGACATGAGGAGTTTTGTCCCAGAGATCAGTGTTAGGACTGTGGCACTGTCCACAGGCAATTGTGGCTTTGATCCACTTGCCCTGGGTTTCAGCTGATGCAACCAGTGAAACAGGAATACCCTGATGACAAAGTGCAAGCAGAGGCTGGGCTCCAGTGAGCAGTCCCCAGAAGGGGACATTTGGTTTTGGCTTTCGCTTGTTATGCTCTCAAGGACCTTCTGGAAACTGAGGGCAGCAGTTCTTCCCCTTCTCTTCATCCCCAGCTGTGGCTCAGGGTTGTAAGAAAGTGGGGTTGTTGTGCTAAAATCCCAGGCTTTGCTCTGGGCAGGTTTTTTAATAGGTTTGTTGCTGATACAGAGCCCTGTACTTGAATGTTCCCTTCTTCTGCCGCAGATGACGTCATCTGGTGTCATGAAGGGGCTTTTCTGTCTTCATGGCAGCAGCGGGTGCTGGCTGGATCTGATCCCGGGGGAAGCAGGTCCCACAGCCAGTGGCACCTTGCTGCGCTTCCCTCTGAATCTCAGTGTGCACCGTGGGACCTCAGGGGCAGGTGGGATGCACTGATTACTTGGATCAAGGATTTCAGGGCATGACAAGCAGTTCATTTCCCTCTCTTCTTTCATGTTCATACAATGCTTTACACCGATTTCCCCTGCACAGGTTTATCTGCCAGGCAGGGTAATGGAGCGGCGCCCAGGGAGTCTCAGGGGCTTTTGTAGGGGCTAGATATTGCTGAGCTGTGAACGCAGGGAGAGGCAGTGTGTGTAGCTAATCCTGCAATACAATAACCAGTCCTTCATGGCAGATGTCGAATTTGCTAAATGTATGATTGTTTATTGTTTGCCCATGTAATGATGCCCACAGGGCTTAGGCCAATTTGGAAATATTAATAAATGTGACAGTGTTTCAGTAACGCACCAGACAAAATCCTCACATCGCTCCCAGGAACATGATATGTTCATAAATGGAATGAAAGGGGATTTTCTTCCAAAATCTAAAAAAAGAACTTTCTATTATCTAAGCTACATAGCAAAAGAGCTCATGAGGTTATTCACACCAATACACTCTGACTGCAGGTGGATTCATAAGCTTCTCTCTGATGTAGCAAAGGTCAGCGTAAGGGACAAGAAAACAGATGTTGCTGTGTGCTGTCACTAAATGGACAGCTTTCTGTGAGGAGGAATGGATGGGTGATTTACAGAATCACAGAATCACAGAACGGTAGGGCTTGGAAGGGACCTCGAGAGATCATCTTGTCCAGCCCCCCTGCGTGAGCAGGCACACCTAGAGCAGGGGGCACAGGACCGCGTCCAGGCGGGGCGTGAATGTCTCCAGGGAAGGAGACTCCACAGCCTCTCTGGGCAGCCTGTGCCACTGCTCTGGCACCCGCACAGGAAAGGAGTTTTTCCTCATATTTAAATGGAACCTCCTGTGTTCCAACTTGTGCCCGTTGCCCCTTGTCCTGTCATTGGGTGCCACTGAGAAGAGACCAGTCCTCTTGACACCCACCCTCCAGATACTTATATGTATTGATGAGACCCCCCCTAAGTCTTCTCTTGTCCAGGCTGAACAAACCCAGGTCTCTCAGCCTTTCGTCATAAGGGAGAGGCTCCAGTCCCCTGATCATCTTTGTGGATCTCCGCTGGACTTGTTCCAGCAGCTCCCTGTCCTTCTTGAACTGGGGGGCCCAGAACAGGACACAGTACTCCAAATGCGGTCTCACTAGGGTGGAATAGAGGCAGAGGATAACCTCTCTCAACCTGCTGGCCACACTCCTTTTTATGCCCCTCAGTTTTACAAGCCTTTCAGCATAGACAAACTGAGCAGTCAGTTTTATCTCAGACTTTTCTCCCCTGTGGACCATGATCCTTTTGGCTGTGGCCCTTTTATTCCTCTTGGCCCCCCATGCGGTGGTACATCTGCATCACCAGCACTGCAAAAGTAACCATGTGTGAATGTTTATTTTCCAAAATCAGAATATTTGGCCTGCACAAGGCAAGCTCTCTCCCTCCCTTCCAGCTTGCAGTCTGTGGCATCACAACTTTTTGGTAATGTCCTATTAATCACCTACAGCCTGACCCTGTGAATCCTGCCTCATTGCCTCCTGGATACTTCATCATCTGCAGGTAGGACTTGGACCAGGCAGCGATGCCTCAGTCCAAGCTTCTCCAGATGCTGGGGCTTCAAGCCTTGCCAGTGCTGCATGATTTCCATGCATGCCATTAGACTGGGACGATGCACAGCTTGGCTGTGAGCGCAGGGAGGGCAAACCCTGGTGAAAACCTGGCTCCTGGCCCCAGCGAGTGAGCATCCTCGCTGCCGTGCAGAGCTGCCATCTGGCAGGTTGGCCCCTGATGTGCTCACTGCTCCAGCTTCTCAAACCAGTGGCTTTTTTTGTTGTTTTTTTTTGTTGTTTTTTTTTTTAAAATGAAAACAAGTGTTAACCTGTGCCTGTGGATGATGCAGCCCATGATGCAGCAACACCTCTTCACTTGGGGATTGCCAGGATGTAGGGGCTTAACTGAACACCACACAGTAACCAAAAATAGCCCTAGCAGATCAGCAATTCAGTCTCTCTTCAGCCGCAAGGGCAAAACCTGTCCTACCTCAGGGAGCAACCAGGCTGCTGTTTGTGGTGCAAAGCACATTACAAAGCATGCTCCATGTTGGTGGGTGGCGGGTGAGGCAGAGACTCTGTGTACTGGTGGCACGGCCTGCGCCATCCCAAGGAGCAGTGCAGGACCCAGCTGCTGCTTTCAGCAGGAAAGGGGCTGCCATTCTCCCTGCTTCCCCACCTGTGAGATGTGCACTGTGAGAACTTTCATGAGGCATACATGAGATGCAACTAATTTCTTGTTTTAGCTGGCTTCAGGGGGGAAATGTACAAGGTGAATCCATTTGGGTACAACTGAACAAAATTTTGATCAAGTTTGTTTAATTGGAGTGACAACTTTTCCCCGGTGCCATGTGGTCTGGCCTCATATGTTCCTCCTCCCCGCTTTCCTTACAAGCTGGACAAAGCTTGGAGGGAGGGCATGTGCCCAGGAGCAGCCCTTAGCCATGCCATAGGATGGTTACAGCAGAAAATAAGAACATTTGAGCCTGAATCCAAATCACTGGTAACAACAGTGACATCCCCTTCTGGCTCCCCCGCTTCATTTCCCGTCAAGATACATGGCTGTCCTGGCTGGTAGAGTTGTAGAAAGATGACAGGGGTTGATTTTACACCTGAGCAGTAGAGAACCCAGGCAAAGCTCATGCCCAGGTTTTTGGAGGGATCACAGAGAAGCAAGGTGCTCCCAAGGGCTGTGGCTGTGCTGCATAGCCTGGGGGCTTCCTTGCAGTGGTGCAGTGGGGTTGAGTAACCTTAGCCCCTGCAACCCCTCCCTGGGAAATGCTGATGATTCGGGGGACAGGATGGATGGCTCCTTCCTTTTCACCTTGGCACTGATCAAGCTTTCAGGGAGGCACTTTTCAGGATTAAGACTCCCATTTCCCACCGGCAGTTTGCTGCAGGGGTTAATCAGCTTTCTGGTTGCCCTGAGGCAACCATATATGCCCCTTCAGCACTCTCACCAAGGGCTCCATTAGTCCTTTTCTGGTATCATCCTTTCGGAGGCTCACGCTGTGCTGCTTTTCCACAAGGAAAGCAAAATTCAGGCTACAGGTCTGTGCACAGTAGGTACAGCTGTCTTCCTTGCTACTTGCACAACATGGTTTTTTAATTTTACTGAAGAGCATTTTGTCTGAATGACTTCAGTTTCTTGGTTAGGAAGCATGCCTTCATGGCCTGGGATCATTAAAACCCCTCAACACCCTGCCAGTCCCATGGTCACCTGCAAATTCTGTCTCTTCTTCCAAATTACTGGAGGAAGATGCTGTAAAGTGTCATGCCTGGAGGATGTCCCCGCAGAGCCCCACCAGAGGTGCTCCCATGTGTGTCACCTCCGTTAGTGCCTGTCAGCCAGCCAGCCCCTCAACCATTTCACACATTGTTTGGAGCTGTTGCAAAATGCTCGTTCTCCCCCAGAAGTGCTGTGTGGTGCGCAGTGATGCCTCACCCAGGCGTTGCCTCCAGGCAGCTACTGTTGTCAGTCAGTCACCAGAAAATTAAATGAGGCCTGTTTTCCGTGAAACTCTGTCAACTAGCACTGATGCTCACTCTTTTATTTTTGTCGTACTTGAACCCCATGTCATCTTCTCTGTTGTCTGGTCTGGGATTGATGTCAGATCTGCACCCTGCCTTTTTAAACACTGGCACACATTTAGACCTTTTCCAGTCCACTGGAACTTCTCTGGAACCCCCAGGGTTAGTAAAATTGAATGCCAACAGGCCAAACATCTCCCAGACAGCTCTTTAAGGACTTCAGGGTATAAGTTATCTGGGCTTTGCAATTTAGAATTGTTTATCCCTAACAGCTGTTTTCTGTCATTCTTCTCAGTGATGCACTGGAGAGCACTTTATCATTCTTATGTCATCTCAACATATCATCTTTTTCTTTTCAAGTACAGAACAAAAATATTAATAAAAATCTTCTGCATTATCATTAGCCATTTCACCAGCTCCATCTAGAAATGAGCTAATATTGTTGTGAGGACTCATTTTTCATTTCTTAATGTATGCCTTTATGGCCCATACAGGGACTCATTGAATTTATTTATCGGCATGGCAATTATCTGAATGTTTCCTGATGTTTGAATATGTGTAATCAGGGTTGTCTTTTAGATACATCATTCAGATATGTAATTTGCAAAACACAAATTATTCAGGATGTTGCTCACTCACAGAAATGAAAGTCAGGGTTTTCTTGCCTGGGTCATTCGTCTCACCCTGATAAAGGCTAAGGCACAAGAGACACTGCTTTTTTCACTTTCTCTAAGTCCAAGTTAATTGAAGTGGAAAATATCCATCCACACGCAACAAGGCTGCCTACAGACTGGGAATGGAGCCTGATCTGAGAGATGAGGGATTATCCTTGGTTTTGGGATACATAGATTTTGTTGCTGGCTCTCCTTGTGCAAGTCACTCGCCTGCTTGTGCCCCACCTCTCCTGCCTAATAACCAGGAGACACCACTGCTTCGCCTCCTCTAGGAAGTGTTCAGGGTCCATGGAGGAGGGCACCTTAGCTGAGCAAAGCCTTTTGCCATCAGGGAGCTTTAGAATAATCTGAAATGGGCAGGATTAGTGTTTGTTTTGTTCTTTGTTGGGTGCCACCTTGACATTCACACTTGAAGCAACTCATTTAATTGTGATTTGCTTTTGGCTTGAAATTTATTGAAAAGCTGTCCAAGGCACAGCAAGGACTTTGGGGCAAGAAAACAGAGTCGCGGCTTGTTGATCTTTTAATAAACTCCCTCCCCAGAAAGTGAGGTTTAGACCTTCACAATTTCCACTCTCTTCTCCCAGAAAGGTAATGAGTGGAGTAAGCGAAGAGGAAAGCTGAAACCGGGAGGGATCTGGATCCAATATGTGATTTGTCCCTTGTGGAAAGACCAGCTTTGCTTCAGACCGCTCCAGCTGGTAAAACTTTCACTCTGTAAATTCAGTGTGAAACCAAATGTGTTTCTTGAAACAGATCCTTGGAGGACTTTCAAAGACACCGGAAGGTCAGATGTATCCAATTAGGAAGGGCCTGTGACAGCAGGCGAGGGCTGTGAGGGGCAGAGTGGGGAATCTTCCCAGAAGATCTTGCCTGCACCAGGTTGAACTTCACTGAGGTCACCCCATGGGTTAGAACACAGGGAGTTCATGGTGGGGGCTTTGGTGGCAGAGAATTCTTTGAGCAGGGCTCGCATAGGCAGTACATGGATGAAGGGCGGCATGGAAGGTTATACTGTGGTCGTGGCAGTGCACAGGGGCTCGTCTTGCTATTGCGTATGCACATATGGTGCCTGCTGTCATCCCCACCTATTCATCTAACTGCACAGCTTTGCATGTAGTTATGAAATGGGAATCACAGAATCATAGAATGGTTTGGGTTGGAAGGGACCTTTAGAGGTCATCTAGTCCAACCCCCCTGCACTGAGCAGGGACATCTTTGATTAGACCAGGTTGCTCAGAGCCCCGTCCAGCCTGACCTTGAATGTTTCTAGGGATGAGGCNAGGCGGAGCAGAGGCACAGAATCACCTCCCCTGATGGGGAGCCATGGGGAGGCGGCCTCTATCTATTCTTGGCTTTTTAAAGTGTCTATCTTTGCTTATTGCTGTTTGGTAAACATGTCTTCTCAACAAATTTGCAGCTTGACTTCTCCTTAGACATGTTCTGCATCATCTGGAAAGGTTTCACCTTCCATAGCATATCCCACTTCTTTCAGGAGAGCTCAAAAACAGGCTTGCTCCTGTTTCAAGCCCCTACAGGCTACGAGTCCAGGACTCTGTCTTGACTCCCAGTTCTACTGGGAGAATAGCCCTGATATTTGACCCTAGGTACAAAATTTTCTCTAAATCTTGGATCTTTGGGTCAGCTGTTATTACAATGCAAGGACAGTCCAAGCTTACTTTGCAAGGGCTGGTCACATGTAGGGGCTTGAAATGTGGCTTCTATTAATTACTTACAACTTCCATGCTGAGGTAGTCAGTGGGTAAATCAACTAGAGGAAAGTTTCCCATAGAGTGGTAGCACCCAGGGCCTTTTACCCGAGAGGGTCCTGGGGCATTTCACAACTCACACATATATACACCACCACTGTGCAGAGGCAAAAGGCAGTCCAAGGCACTGCACAGGAGAAGGGGATGCTGTTGCAGTGGTCATCTGAGCACAGGTCTCTCTGCTACAGGGCCTGGTAACAGCCACACAGAAGCAGAGATAGGCTTAGTTTGTAAAGCCCCAAGTGAGAACTACTAAGGGAGAAAGTGGCCTGGGGTTGAGGGGTGAGGTGGAGGTCCCAGGCAGCGTTGCTTTACAATATTGCTATGGGCGATCCCCAGGGTGGTCGTTTTCCAAGCTGGAAAAGGGGAAAAGTAACACATCCCTACTGACTTCTGAAGGATGCTGGGGTGCTAGGGGTCATATGAAAGGACCTAGCCTTCTAGAGTGTGGATCAGGCTGAAAAGTATGTTAGGAACAAACCAACCCACATTTACCGTCTGTGCCCCAATTATCTGATCCTCATCCTCATCAAGCGCCAGATGTTCCATTGCAAAATGCTGGCCAGGCAGTTCCTCATCCCTGTTCGTGAGCAGCACTCAGATGCCAATGAACAGGGAAGTACCTGCGCTGTCAGTGGGACTTCTCTAACAGCAATATTAATTTTGCAACGCTGCCAATGACATAGGAAGTACTCCAGATGTTGGGTGTTTACGAGCTGATTTATGAACGAGAGGAGGATCACAGCAGCTACCTACGGTATTGGTAAGTATACAGAGGACAGCCTCCAGCTTTGGCCCCTGCAGATGCACCACACTTTGCAGCTGTCTGTCAGCAGCGGGGAGGAGGAGGAATCAAAGTGCAGGAGCCCTTGAGGAAAGGATGAACAAGGCTTTGCATTTTAGATGGGCTTTAGGTTAGAAAAATAATAAAGCCCAAACATTTTAATAGAAAGATCAGCTCTAGCATTGGTAATCTAGCCAGACAGCAGTGGGATGAGGAGAGACATAGGCAATGTTTGATGTAAAATCAAGGTCGTGCCCTGAAAATCAGACACAGACTGGAGAGAGGTATGTGAACCATTAAAATGAAAGGAAACCTGAGACGGCTGCTCCGCCAGCTGCCAAAGACACCAGAGCTCTCTGTTTGTGCACGCTGGAGCCCACTCTCCTCCACGTTTGGCAGCACAGCAGATGCCGCATTGTGGTACCATCAGAGGAGAGGAAACCCAGAGAATAAACCAGAAGTGAGCTAGGGACATACTTAAAAAATTCCTTTCTACTCACTAATGTGGGAGAGGGGATTCAAAGATCTCAGTGGAGGGAAAAGTTTTGGTCTAGGATCCCAGGGGCTGAAGCCCTCTGCTTGCTTGCTGAGCCAAGACAGGGAGTGCAGCCCTCCTCTGCCTCTTCCTCCTCCCCTGGCCAGAAGCACCGGTGAGAAAGAAGGAGCTGCTCTGTCCTCAGGAATGACCAGGCAGCAGCATTTCTACAGATAGTTCTCCCTGGGAGCGCCAAGGCACTGCAGAGACCGGCAAACTCTTTACATGCAAGTTTGCATATCTCTGGAGGAGCCTGAAAGCTCTGCTTCTTCTCATTTATTTATGCCCAGGCTGCGGATGAGAGACCCTGAAGTTGATAGCCATTTTACTCCTGGTTACACTGGGCACTGTGGCTTATCCATCATCCTTGCAATATCTGTTGCTGCAGCACTGGCCTTCAACTGAGCTTTCTGCTCTCAGCTCCCAACATGGGAAACTGGGTCCTCTGGCTCAGTCCTGCAGTCTTCCCACTAACCCTCGCCCAGCACCCATCTCTGCTCTGGCAGGTGAGGGTGACAGGCTCCTGAGGAGGACAAAGCAGATGCTCAGGAGGGTGCCCTGGTGCCCACCAGACATCTTGCTCTCTCTCACAGCTCAGGCATTTTACATGCATGAGTACAACCTGCATTTTTCTGGTGCACCAGTGCTGGAAATCCTCTCTCCTTTCATTCCCTCAGGACTTGCATAAAAGCCTTAGCTTTGCAGGTAAACAGAGCCCTGAACGCAACGCTTTTATTACACCCTGACCTCAGTGTGGTTCAAGTCAACTTCTTTTGAACCAATATTTTCTGCTTTTTTTTTTTTTTTTTTCCAGGGAAGACAACAAAACAACCCAAAATCCCCATTGGAAAGCCCAAGAGAGCTGATTTCAAGGCCCCCAAGGCAGCCATAGGGCTGGAGATAACTCGCCAGCAGTGTGAGCTAAGACGTAACGAGATCATGAAGCATGTTTGTCTTGGCTGTCACACGCCTGACATGGGCTTGCACCAGCTGGCAGCAACATGACAAGCAACTGCAACTGGCACGGACCCCACCACCGCAAGGACTGTTAGCCCAGCTGCTCTGGGAGAGGGGCACGAGCTACCCACTAAGAGAAAGTCAAAACTGTTTGTGTTTACACCTCATTACTGCAGGGATTACCCATTGCTGTTTCTAGATTCAAAGCTGCACAAAGAGCAACAGGGCTGCGAGGTCTGGGTGCTGCCTGGGACTGCTGCCTTGTGCCACTGTCTCACATAAACTTGGTGTCGTGTGACAGGACGACGCACTGTGACCGCATCCTAACAACATGTGTGGCTACCAGATCCCAAGCAGTTGGGGTGGAATAGGGTTTCTTTGCCTGACTTCCAGAAGACGAAAGCCAAAACCACAGGCAAACGGCCAGAGCTTGGGAGTGATGGCATTCAGTCACCGCAGTGCTGCTGGACACAGCCAATGTACTCCTGAGACACTGAGCAAGGGCAGAGCGTCATAAGAGGTGGAAAGGTGCTCCACACCAGCTGGGACCATGCAAACATGGCCTTCAGCATGATTTGGCTGCATCAGGCCCTTTGGTACCTGGGGCTGGGAGGCAGAAAGATGGGAAGTGGGGAAGGCACCAAACTGCCCTTGCACCTCCACAGCTTCCCAAGTTTGCAATGTGTCCCTGTGTGTCCCTGCATGTCACCATGTGTGCCAGGGCTGCAGGCTGCCTGCAGCCTCCGGCTGTCTCCTCTACCAGCAGCCGGCCGGCCAGGAGCACTGCCTGCAGCTGAGGGACAGGATTTTCCAAGGAGCATCAGTGTGAGGTTCCTTCCTCTTTGCGCTTGGTTATCTAAACAACGGCTCTGATTAAAACCAGGAGCTGTTGTACGCTCAGCCATGCGTGGACATCAGCCCAGCTATTTGGTCAACAAAATAAAAATTAAGATACTTAACTTTGAGCATCTGTTTTCTTGCTTTGTTCTTTTTTTATTTTTGGACGATTCCCTGTGAGATTGGACCATTTTCCTGACAGGTCAGCACAGCTAGATGCTTTAAATCTTTCTAAAAATCAATTCTTTTATTAGATGACGGCCCAGAAAGCCTCTGGGGATGTACAGTCAGCATCCACCCTTTATGGGAAGAGGAGAGGGTGGGAGGGGAGAGGCCGTGGTTCTGATTTCCTTGGCTCGGTGCTCAGGCTCGCCGAGCTTTGCCGTATGCCAAAGCCACGTGATTTGTGTAGCTGTGACACAAAATCATAAATCAATCCAGTTGGGCTAGGAAAGTTCACGAACCCTTACTGAACTTTTGGACGAACCTGGGTTGAGTTTCGAGCTCATAACGAAATTCGAAACCAGGCAGGCTTCAGAAGGATTTGTGTTTCATCGCAAACCTTTTGTAGAGCTTCACTAAAAAGGCGGTGATCAGGGAAACACTGGGTTTGGTTAAGGAAAAAGGTGTTGGCATGAGAGCATTTAAATAGAGCAAGGCTGACTTCATAAAATAGTCCTACTGCAGTTAGTGAAAAATTATTATTTCTGAAAACCGCCACTTGCACGGCACTGTCAGGAGTTACTTCCATTTCACAGACTTGTCCAGCATGGTTAAAACACCTGCTGGGAAAGTTCCTCCTTTCCCATCAGGTTTTGCAAATTTTCAGAGTGGTTTCAAACCTCTTAATTTTAACCTATTAAATTCTGCTGATCTGTTTGAACATTCCTGCATCTTTTTTAAACTCATTTTATAGGTATGGAAGTTTCTTTAAAACATCTTAATGCAATGTTTGCAAAATATTTAATAGAGCGTCTTCATTTTCAGATAGCTCAAAACTCCTCTGTATTCCTCCCTTGACTCTGAATGCAGAAATGAAGCCAGAAAGGGCTTCCTTATAAGGCTTACCATTCTTTTCTAGCTGAAGGGGGTCAGGCTCTCTTGCTGCATCTCCCAAGATGGCAGACTTCTACAGAGGATTAGTTTGAGTCCAGATTTTGAATAAGCCTTTGCACTGCTGCTAATTGCAAGTGGGTCAGGGCCAATAATGAGGAGATTTTAAGATAACAAGATTTAGGTCCTTTTATTTGCCCTCTTCTATTTGAACCTTCAGGTTTCATATTTGCAACCTTTTTCTTCCCAATGCACAGGAGTGAAAAAGCTGAGATCCTTGAGCACTCACAGGGCTGTACAGCCAGCTTTTTAGGAAAACAATAAAAAAGCCATGGCTCTTTCAGAAAAAATTCAAGATTTTGCATCTGTGTCTCCAGATGACCAAATGAGTCTCTGACTCCTCTGAGCTTTGTTTTTCACCCATTCACAGTACAAATTAGTAGAAACTGTACCTTATCTGTTATACTTTACAATTTATATTTAAAATATACATATTGGATACTAAGAAACTGCTATGGCTATCCAGTCTAATGTTCTCATTGAGTTTAGGATGACTTTTGCCTTTGGACTAAATTGAACCTGGAGCTGCTCCCAAATTAACAAAAACAAAAGAAAAGCATGGGATTTCAGTCATTTTAAACAGCAGAGTTACACAATAAATACTGAAGTTTAAGTAGCACTTTGTAGAGGTCTGTGTCTCTTGTAAAGCAAATTGTGCTGATGCAAACAACTGACCTGTGTGGGAACATAGCAAAAAGCTCCAGTGTTCTCCTTATTGACAACGAGATTGTGATGATTTAGAGGAAAGGGCTGAAAAAGGAAGGATGGTGAAGTGCCTTGTTCAGGAAGGAATAAGATGATGCTCAGATTTTAAGCTTTGTATTTTGAATTTTATTTGGCCTGGGCAATATTCAGTTTGGAAGTTTAAGGGAATAATGAGCTGAAAATCTCTTAGCTATGTACAGCTGTCCCAACAAAACCAACACTCTGGGCCAACTTCTGCTTCCATGCAGATGGATACACCTTGTGCAGGCTGCTAGGGGATTGGACCCCCAGGACCGAGAGCAGCATCTCAGGGTGCGCTGGAGCTTGCTGGACCATATCTGCATTATTGAAAGTCTTCCCTTTGACGAGTGAGTCCTGTGGGCTCCCCCTTCTGACCTCTGCCTGGTGCATATAAGTCCTGAGGGTCCAAGGGAAACCATGCTGGGTTTACAGACTTATGGCTGAGTTTGGAAACTGATTTGTGTTATTTTACTCTGTGTGTCAGGGCAGTGGATTCAAGTCCATTTGCCAGAGCAACCCCAGGAGTAAGGCTGGGAAAGAAGAGAGAGAAAGCAGAGGAGCAGGTGTGGGCTTGATAGATAATAGATGGCAGAAAGACAACGTCGCCCCACAAAGAGGAGAGGGAACATGAATTCTTAATATCAGGAGGCGAGAGACCAAGAAGAGCTGGACAAAAAGCAATAGATGAAGGGTATTTCAGCTAAACATTTGAAAAACTTTTCTTATCAAGCCAAGAAAGTTGCAAGTTTCTAAGAGTGCCATGGAGTCAGAGCGCACTCAGGACTGGAGCATCTAACAGAAAACCCCACTGGCATGGTATTACTGCTGCTGGCACATGATCCCATTCACTGTGAGCCCCAGCTTGCCATAACTGTGTACAGCATTCGCTTATGACCTACAGCTGCAATGCCAACTTGAAGGGACTATGCTCTGCATCAAAATATCTGCAAGACATTGAAGCATTAGGGATTTGCTGGAGTAGAGATCAAGCCATTCTGTCACCAAGGGAATTTTGCAAGGGCTCCCACAATGCCACTGGTGTCACAGAATCCATCACAGGAGGGCTGAGGTTGGAAGACACCTCTGGAAGTCATCTTGTTCAACACTTCTGGTCAAGCAGGGACACCTAGAGCAGGTTGACCAGAACCACATCTTTTGAATATCCATGGCTTTTGAATATCTCTAAGAATGGAGACTCCACAACCTCCTTGGGCAACCTGCAAATCAGTGATATAAAATAGGATTCCTGCCTGCCATACAACCTGTGCACACTTTGATCTTGGACAAGCTCTCCATGAACGAGATCAGCACTTGCCCCAAGCAGGGCCAAAGCAAGTAACTCATTGGATGCCTCTATCATCCATGTTTCAGCACAGCAGCATGGCTAGGAGCTGCCACTCTAATTTACCATTTTCCAGACTTGAGGTCTTCCAAGTTAAGGCAATTATTTAATTTCCTTCTATGCATGAAGGAGCCAGAGCTCTGTTTTCAACATTCAGGTGAGCTCCACTTCATCAGAAAAATAAGGAGCACCATTTCAAAGGTGCTTCCACTGGGAGAAGTTTCATATGGAGTAAATTGCTCCCAAGAAGCTGGAAGAATGAGAACTGTGCCATGAGAAGCTGTGTGAAGAGTTATTAATTTGCTTGGGTAAAATCTTAGTGGAGAGTAAACACCCATTTGTGCTATAACTGATAGCAGCAACAGCAGGAGCAGGAACAAGCTGAAGGTAAATCCTGCATTTCATAATCGGAGATTTTCTGCCCCTGAAAATTCAGAGTCTTGTACACACAGGACTTTCTGAGTACATGCATGTGTGGTCTGCAGCTCTTTGTTATATACTGTGATTTTCCCCACCCGTCTACAGAGATAAGTAGGTAGGAGGCAGTTGTTTGGATAAGTCAGCAGCAGGCGATAAGATTATAACAAAGTCATTGGACTGCAGTGGAAAGTTTCCTTGCCACATGCAGGGCTTTTATCAGGGGCCTACAAATTGTCTTTGTTTCGTTTTAAGGGCTTAACTTAGCTCATCCTCAAAGCAAAATGGCCTCGTCCTTCCTGTCATCTTCCAAGATAGAGGAAGTGGTGAGATATGTGTGTGTTTCCTGTCACTGCATATCGCCTTACAGCAGAGTCTGAAAAGGGGTTTATTAATCAGCATTTTGGGTTTCCTTTCCTTGTGTCCCCACCTTTTTGGTTACTTTGGCAAAAGAGCCTCCATTTCCTCCTTTGGTCTGCCTAAAAAAACCCGGAGAATTCAGAGATGGTGTGAAATGAGTCTTTCTGAGCTAAACCAACCCTGCTGGGACCTGGGTACAGCCCTTCCTGTCCCTGCAAAACCCTGCCCTGATGCCAGGGGAATCACACATGTATACTCCATGAGTACCCTGAAAAGCCTGTGGGTCACTGGGCAGCTACTGAGTTGATAACTCAGCCAAGGCTTTGAACTGGCTTGCAGCTACTTAGCTTTGAGCCACTGCAAAAGAGGGGAGGTATTTGGCATGACTGTGTTGACTCATCAGAGAAGGTGAATCAAGAGAAATAGTGTCAGAAAACTGACTGATGAATGAAATCTTTTAGCTGGGCCTTTCAAATGCTGGAGATGTGCATGAAGGGATTGGCTTGGTAAACCTGGGGAGTTTGCTGATCACCTTTCTGCAGCCAGTGCCTTCTTGTCAGATCTCTAGCGACTTGCACCAGCGTGTCCTGCACTGGAGGTGAGTGCAGGCAGGTCTGGAAATCACATGCGCTGCTGTATGTGTGATGAATGCATCTGTCCTGTTACTGAGGAGATCATATGGCAACTAGCAGTACATAATGTGTAGCGTTTCCTTGAAAAAATTGAAAACAAAGCAGTAGCTTCTTGGAATTGCACACTACTCCTCTGGCCCTAGGGACCAACATGTCTTCAGAGTTCAAAGCTGCTTTGCAAGACCAGTCTCTACCCTGGAAGAATTTGCAATGTATACGGACAAGACACACAAAAAAAATGGGAGAAAAGGAGCTCATTATTATCCTCTTTATTAGCCAAGGGAACTGAAGAAGCAGAGGAATTTAGAGGTGTTCCTAATTAACTTCACGTGTGTCTCTCTTTTTTGACAGCCAGAGGGCTTTCCAACTGACTCCTTAGCTCAGACTGGACACAGGCTCTTTGTCTGCCTCCAGGACGGTCACTATGAGGTCCTTCAGGAACGCTACTGCATGTTAAATCCTCAACCTGTCTTAGTCCACATGACATTGCAAGCATAGACAGGCTGTTTTAACCTGATTTAACCAGACCAAAGAGGAATTGTGTAGCAGAACAACCTTATTCCCTGCCCGCCTAAACGATAGCCCAGTGTTTAACCACGGTGTGATCCTGCAAGTCCCATGCTCACAGTTTACTGAAAACCATCTGTTAAAAGAGCTATGCCAAACAAAACCTACCCAACACTAAATGCAAATCTTGTGAACAAGAAGTAAACGAAATAATCGAAAAAGCTGGGGAAATGTCTAGACCACTTAGATGGATTTATGTATTTAAAAAAGAGTTGGCTTATGTGTTCGCTAACAACTCACCAACATCAGAAGAAAATACTTTAAATCTTCTGCCTGATATGATTTTTTCATCTGCCTGAGATGAAACAAAGAGAACATCTCATTAAAAACCCCAATCCCAAACCCTGAATAGCCCAGTAATAGTCTACAGACCACTTTAAAATTTTTAAGAACATTTCTGCCTGAGATTTACTCGTGCTTATTAGACATGTAATGAAAAAGATGATTTATAACACAATCCTTATACACACAACCTTTCTTCTAGAAAACAATCCTTGTTTGTGCAGTGCTGGGAGAAGCGTCTGAGTCGTGAAGTGGTTTTAACTGCAGGGGGGTGAGAGGTTGACTCAGTTAAAAACCTTTCAACATCATTATTTTAGTTCCCTAGCAAAAGGTTCCTAAAGACATGCTGAACAATGGTAGGAAAAGAGACACTGCTTTTCCTGCTGTTGATGGCCCTCAAGCTCTCGAGCAGGCACGTGCTAGTGGAGAGGAAAGATGCTCTAACTTGCTCAAGTAGAGGAAGGTGCCCTCACTGACACCAGGGCAAGTGGCCTGCAGCCCCATGGAAGCCCCACACCAGATTCACTGACACGCAAGGCTTTGTCCTTGCATTTTGGTGGAGAAAGTGGTCTTAATTCATCCTCATGAGCCAGAAGGGGACTCTTCCTATGTAAGACAACCCTCAGGGGTTGTCTTGTAAGAGATCTTGGGAGCTGCAGCAGGGCACGGGAGTAGGAAAAAAGGCAATGAGGGAGTGTCAGGACACTGGTGAGCTCCACGGTCTTCTTGCTCCCTATCTCTGCCCCTCTGAGATGGCAAGTCTGGGCCAGCCTGGGGCCTCCCTGGACATACCTGCAGAGTCCTGCTGACTCATTTTAACCAGGAAAATTGCACTGCACAAATCCCCTGGGAGAAAGGAGCTCTGAGGATGAGCTGAGTTCTCGCTGCTTTCAAAATGACCCTACATGGGAACTTCTGCAGAATACGTATATACATACATATGTACATATTAAAATAGATCTAAACCTGCTTACAGACCAGTCTAAGAGTCAAGAAGTGATTTTTGTGCTCAAAAGCAGTGTGCTGAGAGTGTGGGGAGGGTACAGGCTAATTTTAAAAAGAGGGAAGTTCCTATCTTGCTTTTAGCTCACTTTTGTTTTGCATTTGTGACTATCAGTTACTGTGAATGGCAGTTTCATAATTCTGAATGGGCTTTGGCCAAGCAACTCTGGCTGTAGTCATCAATATTTTTAATTATGAGGCAGAGAGATTGTGGTATTCACATTCTTTAGTTCTCCTGTTGCTGAGGTATAGCTATTGAGCCTCTATTAGTTCCTGTTGAAATAAGCGCAACACTACCATTACTTTCAGTAACGTCAAGGCTGGGTCCACTGCAGACAGAGATCCATTAAGCCCTTTATGTGCTGGCCAGCCCTTCCAAAACTGGCCTGGCGTTCTTGTTGTCCATTCCTCCTGGCTGCTGTTAATCAATTAATATATGAATTTGCAGACTCAAATGGAGACGGGATATTAATATAGACTCTGCACTGCTTCCCTACAGGAATTCATGTAAAAGCTGTCATTAACATAATGCATATACATGAGTCCAACAGAAAGCTATTAACTTATGTATTCATCCAAGCAGGCTCAGTAAGTGCTTTACCATCAACAATCTTGCTGCACTTGAAATTAAATATGTGTGTCAAGGTTAGTGCTTCCTGGGCTGAGAAACTGAACCAGAAGAATATTAACAGATGTTAGCAATATGTGTGTGTGGGAGGGAAAGATCACACCTGAATCTAGTCAGTACTGAGCAGTATTTGGAGCCTGGAGCTAATCATCTAGAAGAAAACCACTTTTAATAAGCACAGACGGAATTAGTGTTCTCCACTGATGTCTTTCCCCTCTCGATACGCCCAGATGGACTTTCTGACATGGAGCGGTAGTTAAACACAGTCTGACCTTTCTTGGGCATCCAGGAACCAGCATGGCCTCTTGCAGCAAGATAGAGCTATCTAAACAAATGTCTCTGGCTGATACAGAATTACTTATGGTCTCCACCTCCCTGTAGCAGCTCATTGTCCCACGGATGGGACAACAATTACTGCTCCCTGTCCCTGTGCCCCAGTCAACCCTCTGGTTGGAGGTGGGAGTGTTGAAGTAACGTTCAAGGAAGCTTTAGTTTCCAAAGACATCTTCTCTTTTAAAAAAACAACCAATCATTAGCTATTACACAAAGTGGTAAAGAGAATAGGTAACCGATGTCAGGAAAATGCAGGTTTAACTCTGTCAGAGAAAAGAGCTTGCTCAGGTCTGAGATCAGAATTCCAGGTGTAAAAGAGAGAGGTCTGTCCAGAAGCACTCCTGGGACTTACCAAGCAGCAGAAATCCACCGTGATCCCATATCACACACCCCATGGTATCTGAAGGAGTGTGCACAAGAATCGGGGAAGCAGTCATATTTGTAAAAGGTCCAAGGAGGGGGAAATGCTATGCGAGAACTGGGAATTGGCAAAGATGACTATTGTTTAAGAAAATAAATAAAATAGACTAATGAGACAATCTGGGAAGCAATACGGCCAGTGAGCTGGACATCTGTTCTGGGGAAAAGACTTGGGAGCCATTTCAAGGGATGTGGTAAGAGACCAGATCCCGGCTTGATTAGAGGAAGCCGGCATAGGCTAAGGCACAGGAGGATCGTGTCATGCTTAGCTACTCTTCAGGAATTCTTTGAAGATACCACTGCCACGACAGATAACAGCAATTTAGTGGGTAGCAGAATATTTTGATTTTCCAAATGCATTTGACAGTTTTCCATACAGGAGATTAATGGCTTTTGTACAAAGACATTAAAGGGAAGATAAAACAGTGACTGGAATGGAAAAATAGTTTAAAAATAGGAAACAAAGGTTGGCAAAGGATGGAAAGAAGCATTTCTGACTGTTTCTGAAAGTGACACCACTTCTATTTATAGTGGAACAAACGATATTTATGTTGAAGCCAATGGTAGTTTGCCACTGAAATCAGCTTTGCAGGAAGGCAATGAAAATGGGTGGTGTCCTGCTTTGATCTATGTACCTGTTCAAAACAGCCTAAAAATGGGGTGGTAAACCACCTTATGGCACGAGCTGCAGGCAGACAGCAGCTAGAAGCGCTGCTGGCTTTAATTGGAGGGTCTGGCACAGGGGTGAGTTCCCTCATCAACCCGTGCAGAGGGGGCTGGAGGGGTCTTGGCAAGTGGCACTGCCTGCAGCCAGGCAGCGTGAGTACTCCCGTCCAAACCCCTGCCTTACTCATCAGGCCCGAAGCATTTCCCTGAAAAGTGCTACAGGAAGACCTGGAAGTAGGGCTGAAGCAAACTGTTTGAAGAAGGAAAGGGGCTTAACTGTAATGTGTCCAGTGCTTCATAATGTGTCCCTAATGCTGCAGGCTTGTACAGCAGCATCCTTAGTGTGCACCTGCAGCAGGATTAGGCTGCCTCCCTGTTGGGAGCATTTTAGCACTGGGTGCTTGTGGGCAAAATGTCAGTGCTGGCCCCATGGGCTCAGTGCTGGTTGCATCTGCCCAAGGCCAAACAGGTCAAAGGAAGTTTAGGAGAGACACCATGGGCTGCATGTCCCCAAAAGCCCTGTGCATGCATTCATTCAGTAATGGTAACTTCCCAAATCAGTTGTTCTAGTCCTAAACTAGAATGATGGGACAGCCTCCAGCTACTACCTCTCGTTAAACCATAGCATACTTGTTACCAGGTAGAAGAGTGAGTAGCCCCGAGTAAAATCCTTTGGTAGCCAGTGCACTGTAATGCCTAAAGGGAGCGAAGGGCAAGGGGCAGGGCAAAGCTGAGGTCTTGGCTCCATCAGCCCCAAAACTCAGGGTTGTCTCAAAGAAAACAGCATTTAATCTGAAGTGTGACTTCAGCCTACTGTTTATATGTATCACTGTCCCCATGTCAAGCACTGGAGCTGCCCCAGTTGATATGCATTGGCATTGGTAATTAAAGGGGAGTTCATGAACAAGCATCTGATGACACAGAAAGTCACAACCAACATGCCAGAGGAAACTTGCATCCAAGTTAGCCCCACGTGAAGGTTTTCTCCTAGTCCTGCTGTCACTAGTGCAAGGGTGGATCAGGCACAGTGCCTCTGAAATTTGTGAATGGGTCATCCCATGAGAAACTCATGGGAAATCCCATGAGTTCAAAATTGGCATGTGTCTTCAAGGTCAGTAAAGTCATGCTGTTGGTTCACCAAAAGGACATACAGATGTATCCCGTTTTTCAAGTCTGACTATGGGCTCTGAAGTTGTGTGCCCCTTTCTTCTTGGGTAGAAGTGTCTTTCATGAAACCTGATGCTCTTCTGCTTTGACAGGTATTTTCTTGGCCAGGTCCATAGATCTAGGCCTATGTAAGAGATCCTAAAGGTGTTCAACTCATCTCCACTGAGTATCTCTATATTTGCACTCGGCTTATGTTAATTGTTGGATACAGGGCACATCAGACAGTAAATCACTAAACAAAATTTTTCCCACAAGCCTTCATTATCTCTCAGTCTTAAAGGAAGCAGTCTGCAAAACAGAAAAGCTTTCAGATGATTTTGCCTGAATACTTTTATTCCTTTTTGGTTTTGTCTGTAGCACTTTATCCTGGCTTTCAGAGTAGGGGAAAAAAAAAGACAGGAAAAAATATATCATGTTTGAATGCCTATGGGGAAAACAAACAGCATTTGAAACATGTTGTTTTAAAATGTAACTTCCTACCTGTAGTCTTTGTTTTTTCTGGAAGTGGCTAGAATCCTTAATGGCACTTGAGTTCTTAAAAACTCCTTTAAAAACTTACTCAATGAAAGTAAATCAAGATAAGGAATACATATGGTAACAATACTGACTCCTGCTTGATTTCAACTTGTTCCAGCTGTTTGCACGATGGTGAATTGCAGGACCAAGAACAATGTGTCCACAACCCTGTTACTGGAAGTGGCAGACAGACCACTTGGGCAGCCCGCTACATCTGTGTGAGCAGGTAAGGTAACAGGTAAGGTAGCAGTCACCTTGCAGCAATCAACAGTTGCTTCGGTATAACAGAGGAAAATCTAGCTCCTCAAACTCCTTGAGGCTGCCATAAAAAAAGGTCATGATCAGCAAACAAAAAGAAATAATATCTGGGTGTTCAAAGTCTGCCTGAAGTTTAATTTCTCTGCCAGAAAACCCAGCACTAAAGTTTAAGATAACATTTGGAAGGAAACAGATATATTTGGGTGGTTTATTTGAAGTAAATTCTCATGTCTCATAGCCTGTTTTTTTAATATCTCTCTTACTTGAACATTTAATGTGATTACCCCTTAGAGCAGAGGTATCATTAGTGATGCACAGACAAGCATCCCAAGGGAGATACACTTTTCACTCCTGCTTGTAATCAGCGTTAAAAACAGTTATATACCTGAATATGTAAGTGTTTGAACTTAAATACACTATGCTGAATTCATTATTCAGTGATAATGTTGAGCCTTTATACAGTGTTTTCTCTTGTTGCTGGATCTTTACAAAATGTGGTATCTTATCGTTTAGTTCTTTCTTTGCTGGCATAGCAAGAAAGATGCTAATGTAATTTGCCACAAGTTACCTGCCATAAAGTGGCAGGCTTGGGAACTGAACCCAGGCACCCTGTCACCCACCCAGGTACCTCTGACCAGCATCTCCTGCAGGCCACATTGCCTCTTACACTGCAGGGGAGTTTGGTGTGGGTCACATCATGCATGGCTTTGACGCAAGTAGTGTAATTACATCATGCAATGTCCCTGTTTTCTCCTGTTCCTTTCTTTAGTGATACTATATAAAACAGAAATGTCACCTGCCATGTAATGCATATAAATATAATGGCATTATAAGCAACAACCACAGCTTAAAGAAGTGAGTGAGGATAGGACTGTGCTCTTCCTTCCCTGAGTTCTTTGCAGATCGGTCATCAGGGGAGGAGAGGAGTGCACGTGACACTCAGATGTACTGGGTGCTTTCATCAGCAGAGCAGAATGTTTGGCATCCAAGGTTATCACCTGCTATATGTCTTTCTGGGATTGCCCAGGTATGAAAAACTGTATTTAAACATGCCTTTAAACACCCCTACCCACCACTCCATACTTCCTATCTCAGAAGTCCTTCAGGCTGCAATAAAGTTAAAACCAGGGGTAACTCTGATTATCAAAATTAATTGTGAGATTAGCAGAAGCAAAGCCTAGGGTGGAGCAGTTTTGTGTTACAAAAGCAGGAGTCAGCACACAGCTAACATCACAGCCCGCGGGGGAACGGTGGAGCAGGCAAGGGTTCACTGGGATCAGCTCTGAAACAGCCAGCAGGCTGTATGCTGGCACCTAAATTTCACACTGTGTCCCCTGCTCCTGCAAAGTGAAGAAATACTGTTTCCAGAGCCCCTTTTCCCAATACCCCCTTATTGCTGCAGCAGCTGAGGCCCTGATCTTTGCAGTCTGGCACTGCTGCAATATGGATGTTCTGTTGGATCCTCAGGATTTTCATTCTTCTCTGGGCCCAAACTCTGCATTCACATTTAAATTATCACACTTAGAAAATACAATTAAAAAAACTATAGCAAATGTTTAAAGCTGCCCTTGTTATCTTCCTGCAAATTTCTCTTGGTAGAAGAAACAATAAACATATTTGAATATGAAAAAAACTTAGGAAGGTCATGATTTTTTATCTGCCACTGGGTATTAGGGATTGTGGAAGGAGAACTTGTATCAATTAATATTTGTCAAGGAGAGAAGAATTAAGCATAATGAAATCCAGCTGCAAAAATACAATTTAGGCAAAAGATGATGAAGAGCTCTATTAGTATAGGAACAGGTACTGCAGTGGAGCAGGCAATGAATGGAAACATCAGTCTCCCCTTGGCTGGTGGTATTTAGGAGCAGACTCACCTGTGGGGTCTGGGCATGGTGAAGTAAACCTTGTCTGGTGGGATGGGAGAGTGAGCCTATGGTTTTGGAGTTGTTATTCAAGTTTCAGATGGAAAAACTGAGGTCAGGTATCATTATGCAGGGAGACCTGTGGCCCCTTCAAGTCTTTAGGTTTTTTGAAGAGAAATTGCAGACAATCAAAAAGGTTTGGGGGGGCTCTAACGATGGTCCCCAACCCTGGTCTACTTTTCCACCTGTGTAGCACACAGTGGCTAATGGCTTAAACAGACCTGGCCAACCCACTAAGCTAAATCTCTGACTCCAGGTAAGAATAAGTCACAGGGACAGGAAATAAAGCTGCTTATTTATGCTTTGTAAGGGAAACTCAATGGGTCAGTATGAGAGATGGAGCACTCTGCATCCAGCTGGGCTTCCCGCCTGCAGCGTTAATGCTCACTAATGCAGTCTCAGCATGGAGCTGTGATGGCATCGTCAGAGCAGCCCAATTAGAGGCATCACCAAACAGAGGCCTGGAGCGGCTCTGCTGCAGCTGCAGAACAAGCCCCCGTGGACACTCGGTGCCCAAGCCCACAGATCAGTGTAAATTAGCACAATCCTCTGCAAGGAGGAAAAGGATCTCCCAAACATACACTTGTCCATGTGTGTGTTTGTGCAACCATCTTTATCGCATGTCTTCCTTACCAAGTGGCTTCTGAAGTTTCAAGAGACACCCTACCTTTGCGTTTCTCTGCAACTGTGAACTAGGACTATGAACACAATAAAGTGATGATGTAACATCTAGAGCTAGATCTTATGGAAAACCAGCATTTTTCCTCAGAATTATAGTAGAATTATAAGAGAAAGCAAAAATGCACGATCCTTCCTGATAAGAGCGGCTGCAACTTGAAAGCATCACTTTGAGCAGTCTCTGTCCTCACTGGGCAATTGCATTTCCTGGGATGCTGCTTCTTACACCCCACAACACCAGCATACACAGAATTTCTCATGTTCTCTGAAGCAAAGAGATACAAAAGTACGTAGAAAGCAGCCTGAGGAAGCTGGCCAAGAGCTGTGAGGAAAAGGGAGCTTTGAACAATGCTGTAACTGAAACAAGGTGTCCATCTTCTTTGAGGAAAGTGGTCTCTGAGCTGCCCGACAAAGGAGACAGGCACTAAATGGTGCACAGCAGCACTCAGCAAGCAGCCCTGCCCTGTTCCTCACACCCTGCTGATCATGTAACCAGGGAGCAGTTGCCAGAGCTGCCTTATTATGTCATTTCAAGAGTAAAATCTGATTAGATTTAAAAACCAATCAGTAAAATTGAAAACATTCAGATTTTCCATGTGCCGGTGAGCAAACCCTTGGGTCTGAGTGTTATCATATGGAGAACACAACTGCAGCCGGCTGGGTTTTGCCTGGTTGCACTTTCCTCCACCAGACAGGACGGGAGCAGGCTGGGGACCTTCCCTGGAGCTTGCCTGGGCACTGCCACAGCAAGGCTGAATTTACGACAGGCTTTGTCCGTGGTGACATGAGGTTGCCAGTGACCCATCGCAACTAATCCTTTTTGGATCAGAGCTTTTGGCCATGCTCTAGGGCTACGGAAGTCAGCAGGAAGGTTCCCACCAGTTCAGGCAGGACCAGGATTTGGCCTGGCGGAAGCAAACAGAAAGGCTGAGACAACAAGCTCTCTTGATTGCTCAGAATAATCTCCCAACTGACAGGCCTAAAACAAGCCAAGCTAATTTTACATAGCGCTCCTGTGAGGCAGCCCTCTTTATGCTGCTTGTCTTATAAAAGCAGAGAAGGCGGCATTCACGGCACTGCTAATATCTAATAAATCAACAGATTGAAGGCATCTTTCCAAATAGACAACTGTGTTTATTAGTACAAGATACTAGTAAAAGCACTGTGTAATGAAGATTTCCTTATTTCTTTGCTTTATGTTTATTATAGCCTCTCTTTTGTGCAACAAATAAAACTGACATGATGATTATTAGAGGCATAGGCACACTTGGATATTTTTTCTAATGTGCCTGTGGTAACTAACACAACATAGCAACGTAGCAGGAACTGCAAAGGGAGTAGATGTTGTTTCATGTTACAAGGCAGACCAACACAAATTTATGTGGGTAGTTTCCTGGGAACTGATCCAAAGAGGACCTTAGATGTCACCATTCCCAGCACTACAATGCTGAAGTTTCAATGCCTATTCCCAGGGCATAATCTCCAGCCCCAAATCAGGCATTTAACATGGACAGAAGCAGGATACAAAATGGGATGCCACAATTCAATATTGACCACTGCAAATGATCAGCTTAAATGGAGATGAGCCCCTGAAAGTCTCCATTTAGGCAGCAAAGATGGAGACTACAGCATTAGTGAACAGTTTAGATATAAATGAATAAATGTTTAAAAATTGTTTCTTTATCAAGGGAACCTGATCAACCTTGTACTTCTGGAAAAGCAGTCAGGAGGAATATATGAAAGATATTCTGTGCAACTTTTTGACATCATTAAAGGGCTAAGGTATATAAGCTTTTTCCAGGGTCTAAGTAATCAGCTCAGGTTAACAGCCTGAAGCAAAATAACTCATCTGGTTGTTATTCTATGGGAAATACCCTGGGGCAGTATGTATTGGTTTGTTAATAAGCAGTAGAAGTGCAGAATCAGAAGGCTGATTTTAAAAATTCCCCTTTCAGATTAATCCAGACATTTTGTTAATTACATCCCATACAAAAGTAGGAACTTGGATGTAGGGAAAATAAAGATCTCCACAACAGATATTTATCTTCTACAAGAAACCAAGTATGAAGAACTGCCGATACTGAATCTCAGCCTTGTTGCATGTTGCAGTGCTGCCAAAGGCAACAGTATGAAAATTTGCAAGACCCAAGTTCATCCGTGGTGTTATTCAGCTCATTCTGGTGGACATACAGCCAGGATAAGTTTGTCTCGATAGAGATGAATATAGAGATAAACAAACCAAGGCATTAGACAAAGCCACCTGCCAAAAGCAGAGATCAGCATACCGCTCCTGGGAGAAGCGAGCAGATACCACTGCCAGTGGTGGGTTTAACCCAGCCCGCAACACAGGAGTTAGTAACGCTCTCTGTTTCTTCCATGTGAAAGTGCAAGCTGTTCCCCACAGCTAGCTGAGCCACGCAGCTCCAAATCCAGCTGTGGGGTTGTTTCCAGCCTTAACACTAGCTGGCTACATTTCCCCCCCTGCAAAACAAGAATAAGGACTTATGTGACCAACCAGGAGCCCAGAAAGATTACAGGAACAGGGCAAACATGATGATACCTCCCCTGAATACACTCTCCTCTCCTTCCTGTGCCTTTGTTCAGTTTTCCCAGATAAGATTTGCCTTTGCGTTTAATAGTCCTCAATGGATTTTTAAAGAAAAGCAAATGCGTCGTGAAAGCACATCACTTCCAGTGTCTTCTCCTTGCACAGACTGTTATGGTTCCTGCCTGATGGTTCCAGCTCCCTAGCAACAGATGCAAGGTGCCAGTTTTACCCCTTCTCCAGGTTTCATGGAAATTAAAGCTCTTGATCCCACACACATACATGCATTTGACTGCTGGGTCTTTCTGCTCTGTCCTAACAACCCTTGCATATTGCCTCCATGGGAAAGACAATGAACCACCCCGGGGACAGAGCCTCAGAGCTGCATTGCATCAATACATCTTCACAGTTCCTTCAATGTTTGGGTAGTTTAACCAGAGAGTCAGCGAACAGCTCAGTGAGTTTATGCTGTGCAGACCTATGCTGGCAAATGCTTCCAGCCTTGAAGTCGCCCACTCCAGATTCATACCATAGCACAGATAAACTATGCATTTCTAATGTACTGTCACACAGCATGGAGATACCATGACATTTGTGTCATCAGAAGACATCAAACCTTTCCAATGTGTCTTTGCTATGTTCTGCACTGGGATGAGCTAGCAAATGTCAGAGCTGGGACTAGGGCAGTTGTGGAGTTGCAAGCATGTATTGCCTGTAGTACTGCATTTTGCAGGGTACCCAGATAGTTAATTTGATCTGCTGCTGTAGGAGTCCCTGGCAGAGAGACAGCAGGATCAGGAAGGCTTATCTGAATGGAAGCCAGATCTTGCACAGCCCAATAGGCTGATATTAATTGTGATGGTCTTCATCAGAGTTTCTCAGAAACATTAAAATACATGTGTTGCTGTTTATCTGATTGACATCTTGTTGTTTAAAAAAAAAAAAGAGAGAGAGAGAGAAAAAGACAGAAGTGTGTGGGAAAGAAAACAGGGTTGATTTCAGACATTTGGTATGAGAGCCAGCTCTGTGCTTGACTAACTTCATCTGTGTGCTGCCTGGAGTTTGGGTAAAGCTGACATGGATTTGAATGAAGAAATTAGGACAAGGGAATGAAATGAAGTGCAAGAGAAATGTAGGCTGAATTTCAGGACCTAATCTTTAAGTGTGAGGGAATTTTTTAAACTAAAGAAGTCAAAAAGAACTAAATGTCCTGTTGTTTCCAGCATCTGCATGCAGAGTAAGACAACCTACTAGGGAAGGTACTTCTCCCTGCCCTGTTCACGTCAGTAAGCACCCCAGAGTCAAATCACGGGGAGCAGCAAGTCAGCCCACACGTGCAACACAGATGCATATGGTCACGGCAACCCGGACAGAGATAGGTGGACAGGAAGGCTGGGGCTTCACTGGGTGAAGACTGGTCCAGCTCGCCTAGAAGAGAACAAATCCATGCTGCTTTGCATCGAGGCACAACCTCTGCAATCAGTGCTTGCAGTGCAAAAGGGACCCAGTTGAGGAATTTAGGTCACTGTCACCTAGAGCAAGATATTGTCTGAAGAGCTCATCCTCCTCCTCCATCAGGAACTCGTCTTCTACAAGCGGCATCAGGTCTGAAATCAAAGGTGGATCTGAACACAAGGAGGCAGGTGCCAGCTCTAGATGTCTGTGCCACTCAGGCAATTAACTGACAAATATAAACCAGATCTCCGCATTTCAAAGCTCATTTGCATTGCTCCTGAGACAGTCTGTCGGAAAAGGATGCAATTAGGTTGAAGCTGACAAGATTTATGCATGGGGGGAAAAAGAAAGAACAAAAAGCGAATCCGTCGAACACCCAGGCAAGTGGCAGTTCTGGCAAGAGCATCGTTTGGAGGACAGCAGTCAGTGGGGTTTCAGCAGCCACAAGGGAGGCACAGAGCTGTTCCCCCCCACCAAATTCATCAGAGAGGGGATGCACACAGACACGAGCACTGGAGTGTTGCTGGCAGCCTCGGTGGGAGGCTGCTGCTAGCAGTTGAGCTGCTACACTGCCAGCCCAAGCTGCCACCCCGCCCCTTGGCAACACGAGCCAGGCTGTGTGCAGCTCAGCTGATCCTCTGCTGCTTGCGGCGGAGTTCAACTGCTCTTCATGGACGATGCATGTGGGCAGGAGGGTCCAGAAGATGCAGCCCTCCATTAATCAGATATTTCTGCTCTGAATAGGAGGGTAGTCATTCCAGGACCATGTGCAAGCTCAGCAGTCACCACAATAAATGGACCTGCAGATCAGGCAGCTGGAATGTACCTCTCACTTTTGCTTAACTAGGTTATATGGGCAAGTTGTCAAAATCTATATGACTGTCTTCCCTCAAAAGTAGGAAAACTACATTAGGATCCACTCAAAGTGCGTGGCATACCTGTTATTTAAGAGTAAAATCACTACAGTAAAATCACCTGTTCAGCATTCAATGCTAAGGAGACTTGGAGTTATTTTCCGCTTGTGAAATTCAAACTTGTGAAGAGAAAAAATAAAGCTTTGCCTTGCAAACTGTACTTAATTCTGCTCTGTGGTAACAAGATTGCAATAATTAAATGATTAAAGCATTTTAATGGTTGTTGGAGATTGTTCAATTGGCATGGAAAAACACATTCCCTCCTTCCATTTTTTAATTTTGGCACCACTACGACAAGAGCTAATGGTGTCTGAGCAGCTCACTTGCGAGTCTGGTCCTTTATTTGCCACTGGGCAGTCATTTCAGCAGGCTGTTAATAAAAAGCACTCCTGTTTCCATTCTCCAGGCAGGATGGAGCTAGGGCAGCCCTGCAAGCTCTGCCCTGCTGCCACAGGCAAGCCCAAAGCTAGACCCTACAGCTGTATTTTAACCCAGATGGGTAAAACGTGTCAAGAGTTCCCCTGAACAACTGAGTCTCGACAGCCAATATATTTGCATGTGAATTAGCAGTAGACAAAGAGAAGTGATGGCTATGTTGTCTTTGTCTCACTGGTTCCACTCAACAGTGGCTGCATGGCCCTAGGACTTGCAGCCAGAGAGACAAGCTGTTGATTCCTAGCCATCTCACCCATGAAGCTCACAACTTTCTAAATCTCTGTTATATCCTCTTAAATGATATCTTTTTGAGGCTTAATAGTCCTAACCAACTCAGTCATTCCTTGTATGAATACCTTTTGTTGTACTTGTTACCTTTCTCGAAAGCTGCTTGCAGAGAGGGGCCCAGAGCTGCACAGGGGTGAGCCAGGATCCCTACCCTGGCAGCACCATCGCGTTTCTTGTTTCATGCTCTCTTCTTTTCCCATTAATTCTCAATATTTAATCGGCTTTTGATTGCTGCTGTGGATGGAGCTGCTCTTTTCATGGACCTGTCTGCTCAGAGCCTGACACCAGATACATAAAATGGGGGTTCTCTCCCCGCCCCCCCCATGCACCACTTCACACAGTGATGTAAATAGTTTCGTTCACAATCTAGATCATTTATCTACAAGAATTTGATTTGCTTTTTTATTGCCAGGCAGTCTCACTAGGTCCTCTTGCAATCCCTAACAGTTTGCCTTCATTTCAATACCTTGAATAACCCTGTATCATCAACCAATATTATCTCACATCTCCCTCCCTCTCCACATCATTTATGAAGATGTCAGACAACCCAGATGTGGCACAGATTACTAGCACAGACAAGAGACCTGCACAACTCCCTTGGTGACTTCTCTCCACTGAGGAAAATGACTGTTTACTTCCACCTGTAGTTTTCTATCATTTAGCCAATTACTTGTGTGGATTAAGGCCTTACCTCTTGTCCCCTGATTACTTAGTTTCCAGAAAAACCTTCATGACAAGACTGCTGGAAAGCCAAGGAGACTGTGTCACCAGCATCACATATTAGTTGACCTCACCAAAATGCCCCTAGAGGTTTGTTAGGCAGAACTTCCCTCTCAGAAGCCAGGTTGACTCTTCATCACTTGCCTGGTTTTGTCCAGGTGTCCACTAATTCTATCCCATATCACAGTCTGAGCTAATTTGCCTGGCACAGGAGTCAGACTTGTCATTTCCTAGATTCCTTCCCAGTCCTCATCCCTTTTACATGTGATTACAGTCACCTTTGCCTCCCTCCAGTCTTCAGATGCCAGTCAATGAGTGTTAATTACTAGCTAATTTCTTAACTACAACTTGTATGTTAGATTTCATTTAATATTAATTACATATAGAATTTCAGATGTCTGAATTATTCCTTTGTTAAGATTTTTCAGGACAAAGAGGAGACTTATAGAGGTGCTGAATTTCATGAAGGACTCAGTCTTACCAAGGAGAGTGAATTAATTACAAATTCACAAGGTAAGCATACATATGGCTTATTTGCCTAGCCACACAAGTTGTTAGGCATCCAATTTACATACAGCAGGACTTTGCTTGCACAGATGCTGCAGAGCATGAGCTAATGGATTCATTTGCTGAAAAATCCATCCAGCTATATTTCCTTGTTAAGTACATAGTGGTTATGCATAGTTGATTTTACACTTTCTTGTATCTCTCATCCCCACTACTCTTCAAAATATCTGTGCTTGGAACCATTATGTCGATGATATGTTGAAGTCTTGAAAGTAAAATTGACCGGTCCCTGCTGAGATCAGTGGAATATTTGCCAGAGGTTTCAACATGATGCCAGTACTTCATCCAGACCTGTTCATTCCTCCTGCTAGCAGTAAGAGTAGAGAAATACATTCCCTTGCAGCCATGCTCCACGGAGAAGTGGGTAAGTCCCAGAGAGCTTACTGGGGATCAGTGAGGGAGCCCTGAGCTCGGATGCTGAAAACAGTGGCAAGAACCTGTACAGATGACAGAACTGGTGTCCAAAATCCAGAGACAAAAGAAAGAAGTTTTAAAACAATACGAGGTCTTTGGGCAAAACTATACAAAAAAGAGAAGTTAACTCATGGGTGGTGGTGAACTCAACAGGTTGACCAGCAAGCCTAAAGCAGCCCTACTGAAATATTAATACTTATAGATTGGATCTTGACATACCTTTAAGGAAAAGTCCAGTTCTGATCAAGACAATGTTGTGATATCACAGACGTAAATAGGTGCCAGATCTGTGTTCTCAGTAATGCCTGTGTGGAAAGGGTCTCCAGACATAAGATCCCAAGAAGTACTACAAAATATCTGAGCAACCTGTAAAGTACTGTTAATACTATTGCAGAGCAGGGACCAAAAAACTATTTTTTTATCCTCTGCCCTTCCACCCACTATTTCTGCCAACAATTTTGTTTCTTGTGCATGACCAGTACAGCAAGCCTTTGCTGGATATTGCTGACTGCAAATCAGCCAGGGTGTGCTCATGATTTCCAGAGATCTCTAACAACCTAAACCACCAATCACTCAGGCATACTGAATAGTGAAGTGGTGTTGAAGAAATCCAGCCCTTCTTTAGTTAATGGTGTTCTTTCCCCCCTCCTTTAAGATAGAGAAGAAACATTTTTTAAAGCATAGAAAATGTACTTTTTCTGCTTCAGTTTAGATGCTTAGCCACTTAAGATTACCTTTAGATCAAACTGACTTTCACACTAGACTGGACTAGGAAAAGTAAGCATTTGAGAGCAGGAGGAAGAAAGAAAATTGTCCATAACTATGGCCCTTCTGTAAGCTGAAGTCCAGATCAGTTACCAAAAATGAACACGAAGGAACCAGAGCTAAATGCCCAGGTGCCAGTCAGTTTTAGGAGGAATCAGGTGTCTACTTAAGTTCTCCCATTAAAAACAAAGACCCACGCTTCCTGAAACAGAAGATTTCCACGTCTGCTTTATATGCGTCCCAGACAAGCAAATGAAGGGGAGTATGTGGGATATTGTGAAATAACTCTGGAATTCTGCATGCAAGTGAGTTTATTTTTATTAGCCGTTTTCCATGTAAGCTGTTTGCCTCTCAGGCACCTCACCTCAGACGTTCCTGGCATGCATGGCTCATAGTGCTTGCCTCCGCTTTATTCATGAAATCCATTTCATGATAGTAGGAGTACATTCCCTGGGGGATTGTCACACTTCTGGAGGCTGGGACAGAAGGCTCTGGAATGTCACCTGAGGCATCCTGTCACTGCCCAGCAGTGGGCTGCAGTCCAGTCACATCTGTCCCAAGAGGAATTGCACACCCATTGTAACACCCAAAGCAAATTTATCCTGGATGTAACTCCATATCTACCAATCAATTTTATCTAAGCCAAAATCTGGCCCCGTATTTCCATGAACACGGCCAGTTAATGTTAATTTCTCACAGTTTGATTAATTCTAAACTTTCTTTCCATGTGAGTTCACAGTTAATTAAGTGGTGACGAGTCCTGCTGTGCCCCCCTTGGGAAAAGCTCCTGTCTGTGGGCCAATGGAGAAGAGGCAGCTGTGATACTACCTGCATTGTATAGAGCCAGTGTGAAAGCTCACCCAGGACGCTTAACATCCTCAAAAATTTGATTCACTCAGGGAAAAGGGAGATATTTCTGTGAGATGTGGGCAGTTATTTGGGTCTGCTTTGACCCAAAGGGGCAGCTGAAGGAAGGACATGACCATGAGCAGAGAGAACATATTTGCTGACGGTGTCTTGTACAAATGTCTCTGTCTCCTGTAAGAACTCATTTAGTTGCCATAGGCTAACCATTTCCAAACAAATGCTCCTGGGCATAGACACTTAATTAGTTTAATTGCAGAAAGATTTTGGAGTTTCAGAGTGTTCAGGGTCCATTTACTTTTTTCCTCCTTACTTTTCACTTGCACACGTCCGTCTTCTGAAGCTCCAGCCAGGATCTTGAGCAGAGTGCCAGACCAGCATGTGCGTGCGCACATAGAAGAGATCGTGCTCAGAAATTTTTGATTAGCTAGACAGCGATTTCATTTACAGACAGCAGTTGAGCATCATCCAGGAAAATGAGTTAACTGAAACATAATTAACTACATGTCAGCAGAGCAAGTTGAATTAGTCTGTTGAGGAAATTAACAGGCACACAGGTACAATAGGGCTTCCAAAGAGCCTATAGAAATAGAATAAAGGGACACAGCAACCAACTCACATTTCTATTTAGAGAAGAAAGTATGAATGAAATACAAGTTTCCCCGATATCTCGCTCACCTTTCACATGCCCTTTCACAGAGGGATTTCTACATGCAGGAACATTTCAGGCACATCTAGAACTTGTTTAATCCAAAAGTTAAAGCGTGTTGGCAAGTTAGCTCAAGTCACTCTGGGCAGAGGGAGGCCAGTTTCTGAGGCAGTCATGCACTGAAGTAATGCCACGTAAGTTAGGAGATCAGCCATGCAGAAAAGCTCTGCTCAGCAGCTCATCAAAGGATATTTACTGGGAACACTCAGCAGTCAATCCTGATGCTGAAATCCAGGCTCAAGTTTCAGTTTCAAGTAAATTCAAAGTTCACAAGTGAGGATATTTTCTCACAGGTAGCAGTAAGCTTCTTTATCCTGCTTTCATGCTCCCAGGTCAATTCTTTGCCTCAGATAATTAAACCCAGTGTGGTGCTGAGGGGTTGTACAATAGGGCACACCCTGGAAAACATCCCAGGACCTCAGCATGGCTGCTGGAGCCTCTCTCTTCCCCCCAGCCTCCCACCTGCATACAATTCAAAGCCCCAGAGCTACAATCCTACTTTGGGCATGTCTGCAGTCTGGGCTCTACTGACCCAAGACCCCTTTGCCTCCAGGGCTGCCAGACCTCTTTTGGCAGGGAGGGGACACAGGGGACCCCCAGCCCTACAGCCCTCACACCCAGGGATGAGCACTGCGTGTGTTTTCCTAGGGACTAAATCTCCTTCCAGCTTCAAAGGTAAATACAGCTCTTTTCCAGCTCTGGTGGATGCTGGAGTTGTCTTCAGGGCCAGACTCTCTCCTCATATAAAAGTGGTTCATTCCCAATATCTTCCAAGTGCTTCCAGGCACCAGGACTTGGCCCTTCTCGTGTCCCTGTCCTCACTTCCCTACAGCTTCATCTGCACAAATACAAGCACAGACCCAAAACTTATCAGCTGCTGACCCAGAGCCCTTCCCAGCTGTAAAACTCAGACTTCCCAGCAATGGGCAAGTGGGTGCGTGAATTTAAGTTCCCCTCCTTGCTTTTATTCATAAAATCATGTTTGCTGTTACTCCTGATATGAAAAAACCCACAACTTTCCAAACAGAAATGGAAAGCAGCACTCTTTTTCTGACACGTTTTGCCACAGTCTCAGGTTTAAACCAGATCCAAATGGCCATGCTTATTATTCTCCTGTGGGCAATGAGGAAGCAGTTTCTCAAGCTAGAGATGTAAACTGGAGTGATTCATTGTGCTTTACATGCCTCATGTGCTTTTCCTAGACAATTTAGGTAAATACGGTATCGGAAATCGGGTTCTGTACGAACAATTGCTAACAATTACTGCTAAGAGCCCCATCACTTTTTGCTCCATTTAATATTCTCTGTAATTATGCTAGTCGTAAAGAAAGTCATTTGGTATTAATGTGGATGTCACATGCCCTTCCACGGAAACCTCAGCAATAATTAATGCTCCATTAACACCTTAAGTGTCTTGTTATTATTTATTCATTTAGCATTAAAATTGATGAGGCTGTTTTAGGGAGGAAAGAGTCCAGATATATTGTACAAAATTTGATTTTTTTGCATATGTCCCCACAAGAGCCACGGGACATTGGTTTAGTGATGAATGCCAGTGAATCTGTAGCCTTAGCTATATTCTCCTTCTTGCCTGCTGCTGTGCTATAAATAGCTCTAGCTCTGACAGAGAGATACATAAGACACTTCAAGAGAACACCAGAGGAAAATCAGGAGATGAAGTCTGGCAAGCCTTTTGGCGGAGAGACCTAAGACCCAGGAAAATTTAATTCCGTTCCTACCTCTATCATACTTCCAGATGTCCGTGAACAAGCCACAGTGGAGAAAGCCCTCACCCTGTCAGAAGGTCAGGCTCTTGGCTCAGAAGAGGTCATTGGGGTGACTTTTGTTTTCTTGGTTTTTATGGCGAGACCCAACATGAAATATTTTGTTCAAGCAAAATACATTTTTTTCCACTTTTTTTGAACTACTAAGAAAAAAAATATTTTTCTGGGATCAGTAGGATCTTCTCTGTATTTTGATTTTCACTTTGGCTGCTGGAAAAAGTCAACTACTATCTGGATGCAAACTTCAGTATTTCCTTTTAATTAAGCATCTCAGGGTGTCCTCCAGACCCCAGTGAATTACCCTTGCCAGGCGGGCAGGTGATCTGCCCAGGACCACAGAAAAGGAAATCTGTGGCTGCTGACAAGCAAACTCCCACTGGGAACCTGTGGTACAGCTGGGAAGAGGGCTTGGGTCTCCCACATCCCACCCCTGTGTTTCACCTGTGGGCTCATCCCTCCTGCCCTTCAGTCTTGAACCTGAGGGCTGCTTTTGGCACTGCATTCGGAACAGTTTCTCTGTGTTTCCCTGCTGCTATATTGGCGGTAATTGATTTTCCAGCTATTACCATCATCAACAACCCTACTAACGAGACACATCAAGGCAAACGGCAAGCCCCCCTATGGCTGAGTTTAATAAGGGCTGGAGTTCCCCAGTCCGGTCTGGACTGAACACAGCCTTCTCATACCACAACTTGGAAGATCTTTTTCTTTCTTCCAAAAACAACGAGGAGCTCTTCTTGCTGCATGACCCCCAGTCCTCAGTTAAACTATTGCACAGCTGTTACTGACTTCTAAAAGTGGATCAGGCAGAAGTGTGGCCTTTGTGTTGAGATTTACCATCAAAGAAAAGAAAAGAAAAGAAACCCTGCCAGTGCCTGAGGAGACAGTTACACATTTGTTTGATGCTCTCGCCTATCCCACATACATATATATGTATACACACACAGGGTACCTTGATAATAATGTCTTGTGACTCATTGCAAAGCCTCAGCTGTATTAACCACAGCCATATGTTATTTTGTGCATGCTGAAATGTCATATACTTACGCTGCTTTTATAGTTTTCCTTGCAGGAAGGCTTCAAGTGGAACAGGATGTGCTGCCTTCCTTTTTCCCTACATTTTGTTTTCCTTCCCCTTTTTGCCATCTGCTGCAGCTTCTCTAAGAGAAACAGTTCAGGTAAAAGGGGTCCTCCTTGCACTACCACCAAGATGAGCTGCCCAGCTTTCAGCTGCAAAGGCACTTCTAAAAAGGACTGAGGGTCCACCTCACGCAGTGCTCCATCAAAAGTGGACATCTACCACTCATCCCGTGCCCAAGCTACCTGACCATGGCATGCAACTTCTGCAGCTTAGCAAGGGGTAGCTTGGCAGATAGGCCAGGCAGCTCATCATTTCCCACTGCAGGGACCCTTTCTCTACATGCTGTTTTTCCTTCTGTCCTAGATATTGCACTGAGATTGCTACTATAAAAAAAAGCAAGTGCAGCAAGGTGCATACAAATTGCAAATAAAAAGTTAATGGTCACATCCTCCAGCTCTCCATGGAGAGTAAAGGGCCATTAGCTTCATTAAAGCAAGGAAAAGCATTCTTTTGTGCTCCCATTTTCCTCTTTATTGCAGTGAATCTTCATGAGCACACACACATATCTTTGCCTTGGAAACCTTGCTTTGAATTATAGCTTCTCATTACAAAGAAAAAGCTTCAGCTTCAGTTTCAGCTTTCCTTGCAAAGCATTTTGCTGCCTTTCCTCCACAAAAGCCCCTTTGCTAATTCATCCTGAATCTATACAACCAGAGGTGACAGTCCAAAGAACCTGGGTCCAAACTCCTCACCTCTGGGTCTGACCCCCATGGTCACTCCCTGGGGTTGCAAAGACCTCTAAAATTCTCTACTCACAGTCAGTTACTCCTTCCCTTCCATTTCCACTTGAGGGCTATACCAACCCAGGGCACAGTAAAACCACCTGTTTTGGCTTTCCCATCACTGCATGAGTTTCTGCGGAGGTGAGTGCTTTAATTTTGTGGCTTCCTTCTTTCCTCTCAGGCCTTAGTCCTGTCTTTACCAGAGAGTAGTGGAGGGAGGAGGTAGCCCAGGCACGGGGAGCTTAACTTGAAGAAGACCATCTTCTCATGTATCATTTAACCCTCTGAAAATAGTGGGCTGGATTTTCTCCTCAGTCATTTACTTGAAGTAAAATCAAAGACGTTTCACTAAATTGCGTGGACCTGGTTTTCACTGACTCCATGAGCTGGTTCCCAGTCTGTGTCAGTGTAATAGAGATTAAAAGCAGGCCTGAATGGCCAGTGACTGTTGACACTCACGCTCCTGCATTGGGTCATGGTAGGGTCAGGACAGCCATTATCTTTTTGCTTTGATGTCAAGCACTGAGGATATACATGAGTTACCCCATTTTGGGTCTGGATTTGGATCTGAATCTGAATTTTCTGTCAGAAAGGATTCAGACCTGGGTGAGGTTCTGCCATGACAGATCAGTTGCAAGGAGGAAATAATGAAATGTGGAGGAACTGGACACAAATCCAGTAGAAGTGAAGTGTCATTCAGCTGTTTAAATTTTACATTTAAATTTTACATTTAAACTCATGGACATTGTAATGATGTAAGATTGCTGAACACCTGGCTGGTGAGTATTTCATTGATTGAAGACTCATAATCACTTACTTCCTACCAAATTTGTTTCATTTTTACAAAACAGCATCAAATACAGATGCTTGAGGGGTCTGTTCTCTTTGATTACAAGGCTTATAATGGATTTTGCAAACTGTCTGCCCCGTTCCTGATTCAGCAAGCATTTAAGCACATACCGGGCTGAATTTTCTCAAGTAGAACCCAACTTTGCTCACATCTTTCCCCCCTCTCCCCACCAAAAAAAGGAGAGAGGGACTCTGAGAGATACCTAGCTTACTTGCAAGTCAGGAATGGATACAGTCGTGCCATTGATCTGATTTCCTCCATCCGCTTCCTGAGGAATCAGTCCATCTGTAAAAGTCAGTGGATAACGGCTATACATTTCTCAATGAAGCTTCCTACCTGTGAAAAACAGCTGCCAACAGAGACAGAGTTTGACTGTCAGGAGGTCAGCACACAGATACTTTGGGTAAGGAGTCATTACATGAAAGATGAAAGGATCACTGCTGAGGGCATCTGTTACCTATCCTGAAAAAAGGAAGAAGGAAACATTCCTGAACCATTTGTACAGGAGTTCAGGATCTCAGCATACTGTGCTCATGGGGACTTCAATTACCTAGACATCTGCTGGGTATGATGCTCCTCAATCCTAAACCAAAACCCTTTTTTTTATTCCAGATAGGGCCACTTTATGACATGGAAACAATAGATAATAAATTTTTAAAAAGTGAAACTCTTCTAGATCGAATGATCCAGACAGAGGAAAGAACTAAAAGTTTGAAGACAATAGAAGAGTTTGTAATAGTGACTACAGCTTTCTTGAATTTGGCCTGTCTAAACTAATAGATGGTTCTGGGAGGGCACAACCCTGCAAAGGGGTTGGAGAGTGAAAGTGCATGTGGATGACAACTAACAGGCCAAGCAAGAAAATCATGTCATTAATTCTTCATGTTTATGCTTCATTCATCTTACGTCATAAATTGTCCTTAAACAGATTGCAATCTTTTAAAAATCAGTTTGCCACCTGAGACCACCTGCGACATAATTTGAGCAACTAAACCAAACCAATATTCAAAAATATGTCACAGAAATAAACTGATACTCAAAACAATGTCACTGTATACATAACTCAGACTGTGCATTGCTGTTCCTTGATCCAGTGAGTGTAATGCCACAGAAGCAGTGCTTAAACCCATATTAGCAGAGATGTAACCTTTTTTTCCTGAAAATACTCCATAAGAGTTGCTGAAAATGCACTTTTTGGATCTTTTTTTCCCCTGTTATTAATTAGGTTCACTTTAGCATATTTACAGATGTGTGCCCCAAATGAGCTCTAAACTTAGAACTACCTCTAAATATAGGCATGGCCTCAGTGTCACATGGGAAAGGAGAGAGCTATGAGCTCTGTCTGGTACACAGCATCTTTTTAGGGAATTGCCAAGCATGGTGTTGTGTGCATCAATATAATAAGCAGGCAAGCTTGCTTAACTGCTCATTCAAACATATGCCTTCTCTCAGCTCTGCTGAAGACTGCAGTACAAACAGAAGGAGTAGTCAGCTCTGGGTGGAGAGATCCTCCATGAGGACTTTAGGCAGAGAAACCTTCCAGTACCTGAAGGGGGCCTACAAGAAATCTGGAGAGGGACTTTTTACAAGGACATGTAGTGATAGGACAAGGGGTAATGGCTTTAAACTGAAAGAGGGTAAATTTAGATTAGTTATAGGAAGCAATTCTTCACTGTGAGGGTGGTGAGGCACTGGAACAGGTTGCGCAGAGAAGTTGTGGATGCCCCATCCCTGGAAGTGTTCCAGGCCAGGTTGGATGGGGCTTTGAGCAACCTGCTCTAGTGGAACTTATCCCTGGCCATGGCAGGGGGGTTGGAACTAGATGATCTTTATGATCCCTTCCAACCCAAACCATTCTATGATTCTATGATTTATGATTCTATGAAAAGGTTGAGAAAAATAAGACCAGGCTTTACAGATACTGTGGAAACCAAAGTACTAGAAGAAACATGGGAAGGAGAAAATTCTATGGGAATAAAAACTGACTGAAACAGTGAGCTGCTTCGTTAAAGGGTCAGGAAATACAACAACAGAGACTTCATCAAACCTGTGTCTGAGGAATCTCTCTCAGAGATGCTGAATCCTCTTTTGAACCCAGCCCAAAGGTTATATGTGTTTTATTTGTATTTCTGGTCCATTAGATTCCTACTGTGAAACCTTCACTCTGTGGAGAACTCAGCTAATGATTCACCTTGCCGAGGCAAGCAGAGATGAACAAGTCATGGAAGGAGAATTAGGCATGTAACAATGCTTGACTTCACTACAAAGAGTATAGCTCAATTATTTCTGTTAATTAGATCCCCTCTCCATGCATAATAAATCCTCACTTGTGTGGAAAGGCACTGAAGGCTGTGAGCTGACAGACACCATCAGGTGAGCATGTCTGGTTAGCCGCTTTGCAAGCCACAAGGTGAATCTCTTGTGGAAATGTTACTGAACTCACAGAGAAATGAAAGGCACAACGCACTGCCAAGTGTTGAGCTTCATATATACCTCATACACAACCTCAGAGGAGTGTTCAAGGGGCTAGTAAAAGTCTGCTGCTTAACAAAGTGCTCTTCAAACAAAACTGGGCAGGCTCTATTAGCACCTCTGGGCATATCTGGTATAGCCTCCTCAGAGGAGGACACTGCAATGGGTGGTCTTAGGCATAGCTTTCCTTGTGCCTGACTTGCACGAAGCTTTTATATTTATTTGCAATGTTCTTTACGTATTTATTCAAAAGTGTAATGGCATTTAAATGAAAAATCTCATGCTGATTAAAAGCAGGTAGGGGAATAGCTGGGAAAATGAAATGCACCGTACATAATCAGATCCAGATGACATGCAGCCCAGGGTTTTGAGGGAACGAAGCTAATGAATATAGTGAACCTCTGGTAATTAGATTTGAACAGCCATGGCAAAGGGAGAGGAGGGGGGGAAATGCAAACATGGTATAGATCTTGAAAGGGGGAATAAACAAGAGGGAAAAAAGAGTTATCCTAACATAAGCTTGTAAAAAGCCCACATCACTGACTGCAGCCCCCAGAGGGAAGGACTGCAGAGTGTTTCTCCAGCTTTCCCTTTCAAAGTCATCCCACTGTCTTTTCAGGCCCCGCTTCCACAGTTGTGCTCTTTTTTGTTTCCTCTCCTCCACCTCTTCTGCATCCCACCCTCTGCTTTTGCCCACATCCCCCATTATATTCTCTCTGTGATCTCTAGAGTCAATAACCCTTCCTGGACCATTCTTGTTACTCTTCCAAGGTAGAACCCCTCCGTCCTGCCTATGCAGTTACCAACGCAGTAGAGCTCCATATTGCCCCTTTCCTTTCAATGGCACTAAGCTGAACCCTTAATTTGGGCTAAGTATTTAAAGACATGCATTTCTTTAACATGTGAGCAGTCCCACTAAAATCAGTGGAGTAACTGGGGTGTTAAGAACCATGGGTTTATGCACTTGCCCAGAACAGAAGCTCAAGCATTAATTCCTTTTCATTCCCAAACTGACTTTATCCCAACCGTCGCTGTTGTATTCAGGACCATCTCCTCACCTGCACACAAACACAGGCTCCTCTTGCACCTGTCCTAGCAGACAAACAGCTGCAGCCTGTGCGACCTCCCACCTCCATGAATTCCTGTGCTGGTGAGCAGAAGCCTGGCTTCGCTTCATGCCCCCGCGGGCCCCTGGGCTCTGCATGGCTTCTGGGGTTGTCAGTGCCAGCCTCCCCAGGGCTGGCAAGCAGAGGGCATTTGTGGCTGTTGGCTGGTCTCCATCCCGAGCTGACCATGTAAAAGGCTTTTGTACAGCCCTGGTTGCCTGCCTGCACTGACAATAGTTCCCTTCAAGGTGGCATGCACCCAAAGGTTAGGAGCCATGACAGGGCTGCATGACCAAGTGAACCCTGCTCTGCTGTGTCCTGGGCACCCAGGCAAGGGGGAGATGGGGAAACAAATGAGTTACAGTTTACTGAGAGATTTGGTAGGTTCAGGGGCTTGATACACTGCACATTGAGCCTCCACGGGCCTCGCTGAGCAGGTCTTTGATGAATTCCTCACATTGCATTAGAATTAGAGCAGAAGACCGCCAGGACAAAATCTTGTCCCTTACTACACCCAGGCAACTCCCCGGACATTGCAGCATCTTGTATGCAAAGGAACTGAAGGAAAAGAACTGCACTTTTCCTCTCTTTTGTGAGGATAATGAATTCTTTTCAATTAAACCAAGAATCAGCATCCTTATTTGAATTGTATATTTTTACACTGAGTACAGTCTTTAATGTCTTTCCAATGGAGAGTTATATAGAGTGTTAACAGAGCTGTCTGTTAGGCAACAGTTCCACTAGAGAAGCAGAAAGTGAGTTTAGATGGTGATAAAATGCAGTACTTTTTCTTTTCTCTTGATGTCTTCACTAAAGAGTGGAAGCTTCTCTTGGGATCTATTATTTGGATTATAATCTGAACTACTTTCTGTCAGAATACTGGCTCTCTGGACCAGAGAGATCAGGCTAGCCCTGAAAAAATAAATTCCTTTGGGGAGATTTAACACAACCCCTTGTTCTCCCCTAAGCCAGAAAATACTTTAAAATTATTTAAGTAACACTAGCAACCTAAAGCAGAGAAAACAACTAGAAGCTGCTCACTTTGCCCAGATTTTGAGTAAGAGAGCAACATCTCTTTGCAGCACAATTCATTACCAATGGGTTACAATGATTTGCTAGATCAGAAATATTTCCCTCCCCAGGAGATGTTGATTGCTGCAGTAGGCTTGCCATTTGCATATCGCACAGCGCAGCTCAGCTAGTTGGGTTTGAGGCAATCACATGTTAAAAGGCAATTTGGAGAAAATTACATATAACTTCAGATGTCATTCACAAAGGATGGGGTAGTGGCATCTGTTTCTCATAACCTTTGAAACATTACACGTGTTTCAGACCGGTACTCTTTCTTTAGAAGTAACCCATATAATATCTAGATTTTTAAAAAATTAAATATGGTACATCTAATTTAGGATATTGTTATGCTAAAAAAGACAATGCTAACCTTTTTTGACCTTCTCTGCGGTGTACGTTATTGTTGGCAAAGTCATTTTTGGTGGCTTTGTCTGATCCAGGGGTGTGTTTCATGAATTGCCTTATAATTTTGAGTGGCGACTAGACCTTTGTGTTCTAGATAAGGTCGCAAAAACAATTTATCCAAGGCATTTGACAAAGAAAGGAAAAATTGCCCACTTTTCCCATCAAACATAATTACTATTCACCACATCTAAATGAAGCTCTTGTTGCATCTTTACTGGAGAACCAAAAGCTGCTATGAATCGGTTTATTTGTCCATTAGCAGAAATCTGGTGTGAGGAAAACAGAGGAAATGGGCTTTATAATTAACCTTCTTAGTGCTCCAACAGAAAATTGATAGATCTGAAACTTATGCCGCGCGGCAGACTTTTTATTTTTTTTTTTTTTTTTTTCCTAATGAGTGATGGAAAGCCATAAGGCAAGCCTCCTTTCCCTCTCCCTGGAACACACAGGGTCTGGAAGTGGGCTGGAGAGATGACACAAGGGCAGGGGAACAGGCAAACCAAGAGCCTGGCTCCGCAAGTTTATTCAATTAGGTATTAAATGTTTGGAACAAGGTTTCATTTGCCAACAGCTGTATACAATCATTTGTGGTTTTGAGGCCATGGTAATTGGCATGTTATGAGCTTTTGGCTCAGCTTTTGGCATCTGCCTGAAAACCACACGGGAAGAGGGAAGGCTTTGCACAGGGCTCAGCCAGGAGCAATCCCCAGGGAGCAGGAGCTCAGGAGGGCAGAAAGCTGTCAGCGATCAAACCTCACCCCGGTCTCCTGGATAGTGGGTGGCTGGTGCTCACCTGCACTTCCAGCAAGCCCTGGCGAGCAGGAGAAGGAGTCCTTGCTCGACTGTATCCTACCAGAGGCAAGATTGCTTCATGGGCACAGATTTACGCTTTTAACTAAACACAACTGTTTTCAGGAAATCGACTGAAGCTCCTTACTAATTGGAAGCAGTGAGGGAATTTTATTTTCCATTGTGTACTCAGTCCTCAGCGATCCAGCAGTCAGAGCTAAGTCATTACAGCTCAGAAGCTGCCACCAGCTTTTATCCAGTGGTGACATGACCTCCCTGGCCTCCCTCTGAGCGGCACAGGATGCTCTCTGCTTGTGCCATGTTTCCTTGCAAGGTATGCTAGGAACTGTGCACACCCTACTCGTTGCATCCTCTCCCCCCATTCTGCTTTTTTTCACCTTTCACCAATTACACCACCTCTTTGCTGTTGGATACTCTTTGGAGAAGCAACGGCCATTTGCTACCTATTTGTAGAAGGCCTGGCATGGCAAGCCCTACCGAGGTCAAGACTCTTTGGAACTGTTGCAACATAACTATTATGTGCTAATAACACTGGGGTGGAGCCTCATATTCTGAGTATCACCAGAGAGTATCACACTACCCCTTTTATTATCGCCTACAGCTGCTTACTTACTGCTTCCGGTTAAAGGGGAGTCAGCCTTGAACGGTTCCTCTGGCTCACACTGTCATAGCCAACATCAGGTCCTGGTTTCTTAATTGTTTACACCTTAAAGAGTTGTCCTGTATCCTGCAGAGAAGCTCCCAACTGATGTCTAATCATTAACTAAAGAAGAGGAGAGCCAAAACATGCAGTGCTACTCCACATTAGTGTTCTTTAGTTATAATAATGGATTGCTTTTCCCCTGTGGTGTTCAGAGCTCTTTACAAAGAAAGAGGAACATTGTTATTGCCATTGAAGGGGTGAAAAAGCTGAAGTGCAATGAAGCAACGTGCCTTGCCCACAGTTACACAGCAGATCAGTGGCAGTCACTGGGGCTAAATACAAATCCATCAAAAGCTGTGTCACATCCACACCCCTAAGTGAGAACTCAGTGCAGTTACTTAATAATAGCAGAAAGTATAATTCATCCCATATATGTCTGAGAATTGATGCCAGTTGTTTTGAAAGTCACTCAGATGCTATTTGGTTCGGGTGAGCCTGTTCTTAACGGGTGCTCAACTGCTTGTTAACGAGGATGGAGAGATGCAAATGAAAGCCTTCAGGCTCACAGTAAGCAGACTTTGCCTCTTGATCAGAGCACAGTGTGTCCTGCTGCTGACAGCTGAGGTTTTATGGTGGGTCAGGTGGACAACAGATGTTCACCTGCTTAACTACAGTAGCAGTAAAACTCCTAAAACAACTGATGAACAGAAAGGGGCCATCTACTCTAGCCACTTCACAATCAGGCAGGAGCCCTTCGGTTGTATTTGTATATATGTCTTGTCTAATTTCCTCTCAGAAAACTCAAGCAATGGAGCCTCCCTCTTTTTTTGGGCAAGCAATTTCTTTTTGTGGTAAGACCCTGCTCCTCTGATGTGGCTTTCCTCCCCCACCCCATGTGGCTAATTTAACTTTTCACTTCCTACCCATGCGCGTCAGTGTAGATGCAATATACACTCCGAAATGTCATCATTCCCCCTCACAATCACACTGTTATGCTTGCTCATCTGGAGTCCATCTGTGGGGTGTTGGTAACAAACTCCTATTACAGCAGAAAGTAGGACGATCGAGGGCTGAGGGGCACAGAAATCCCGACTATTGCACCGCGATGGATGATCAAATCCTGTTTATTGGGTGCAGTACTGGGGTGGCTGTGTGAAACTCCATACCCTGTGAAATGCAAGAGGTCATGCAGGATGAGCTCATGCTCTCATCTAGCAGAGACCCTATGCACCATTTGTCTGCCTGTGGTGCTGTTTGTAGCGCAGTTGTTTAGCAGTTATGAAGCTCCAGGTATATTTGTAGATGTTTGAAATCACAAGTCCCCTGGGTGTTCCAATATTACAGTGATGGACGATGACATATAAATACCTGTGAAGGGAGTATTAGGGTGAAATCCTTGTCCTGTTGGAGCCAAACAAAAACTCACATTAGCTTCCACAGACCTCGGTTTTCACTCTTTCTCTTCAAAGCTGTTTCACTTGGGAGTGCCCTGCACTGTAGTGCACAGCATTGCTATCAAGGCCCAAATGCACTAAGCGCTGGAAAAAGCTCTGCAAATAATGCAGTGGTGAAGGATCTGAAGTCAGGAGGTGGTGAGGGGTTTTGCCAGCAGCTTCAGAAACATTCAGCCAGAAGATAATCGCACAGAAAAACAAGAAAAGCAGCATGGCAAGGCTGGAGCTCCTTGGTGGCATGATTGCAGGGAAAGGGTTGGGAATGATGGAGAAACAAAGGTAACTTCCTAAAAAGCGGAGACCACCAAAGCAATTGCATCCTCTTGCACCCCCAGTGCTGCCTGTGCAAGTGCTGTTAATGCTTTTCCTCCTGCTCCTCCCATCACAGGAAAGTTTATTAAGAGATACATTACATGCAATGGTTGGATCAGGGAGCTGTGGCACTTCAATCTGTTTCCTCTTCTGCCACTGATTGTTTTAGTGACTCTGGGTAAAACCTAAGTGACTTCAGAGCTTAGCATTCAGAGTGTTGTGCCATGTTGAGAATAAATAGGACTGAAGCAAACATCAGTATTGATCCGTGTGGGTTTTCTGTGCTTAGTGGCCTCTGAGCAGCTCAGGTGAGGAATCTAAGCTAATAGAAGCAACAATTTTCTCCAGAGCTTTTATACTCCATATGGGGCTGCTGCTGTCTACAACACCATGGAGCTGGTACCTGCAAAAGTATAATTTTTATTGAATCTATACGAGCAGAGAGTGCCTTTGACACTCAAAGCTAGTGTTAGGCAGCACATGGAGATACATGGGATGTGAGCTGGGATTTAGTGGTCACACTTTCTGCTGAAGCATCTGTCTGAAGCCCAGTGAGAGGCTGATTACTGTGAGTCTGAAGGAGATACACAGTCATGCTTGTAAAACTTTCCACAGCAGAGCTTCTGACCATGGGTGAGACAGAAAGGGCCAAACCAGTCACTGTGCTCACATGGGGTAAAGATACTGTTGCCTGTAGTGAGATGAAACCCTTGTCTAGAAAAAAAAAAAGTTAACAAAGAGTTATTTCTCTGTGTGCCTCATATGTAGCCTGAGTTTTCTGCTGCTCAAGAGAGAATGCCAAATACATCTCATATCCTCTCAAGGAGGAGATTTAATTAAAAAATGAAGAGCTAGGCTTATATATCCTCTGAAGATCAATGGCATTTATGCATCCCAATCTCTTTCTCATTTTGAGACTCTCACCACACACACAGTACTCAGCTATGCGTTATATGACCTGCTCTCCCTCCTTGCAAAATCACCCCCTGATTTTGATATTCATCAATGGGGATCAAAACTAGCCTACAACCCAGTGAAGGCAGGTTTCATGTTTGCCTTCTGCATCTTTGTTTAGCCCTTCGACAGAGCCCTGGAAAAAGTCCAGGCTGCAGCCTTTGCTCAGGGCTGAATGAGTATGGTGACTGTGCATCAGGATGGAAGTACATTGTCATACAGTGACAGAGAGATGGCCAGCTAAGCTGGAGGTGGTTTAAAGAAAAGCTGCAACAGCTCACCTACAAAGATGCTAATCTCACACACTTGCTTCTGCCTGGAGAAAGTAGCACTGTGACTCACACCAAACAGTAGGAGCAGTGATGTTCCTGTGGAAATGCCTTTCCTTACATGCTGGGAAGGAGGAAGACAGGGGGTCACCTCAGCTGTTGGAGCTGTTAGAACTGAGGTATTTAATAAATCATCTCATTATTTCCTTGAGGATGAGCCGGTTAAGGAGGAAAAGCAGATAAAAGAATTAGTGAGCAAGTGCTATTGGCTTGGTAAAGCCATCCAAGAGATGATAATTCAATAGGTTCTTCGGGAATTCCTTTGGCTTGGTTTTATTCATGTGCCACTGCAATTCCCTTGTCATTAAGCAACCTCTTGAAAAGCATGATTAAAATCAAAACCAAACCCCACCAGAAAAACAAGGAGGCATTGCTAGAAATAGGATCCTAGCAGCCATGGCTTTTATAATCTCATCTGCTTCCTTCTAAAACCAGTGGGATCTGCTCTTTCTCTTTCCTGCATTGAAGATCTTGTGGAGTTGAGGATGTTTTTTATGCCTAACAGGACATGCTGGTTTGGCCTGCATAGCCCGTTTTCCTCATCCCTCCTAATCCTCCTTGGTTTTCCTTACATTAGTTTGCACTCCTCTAACTGCTTGTAAACCAGAACTCTGGCAGCAAACATATGAAATCTAAAATGGGTTACGAGCTTCATGAGTGAAAATACAGAGATCTCCTTTTAGATCTCAAGTCTACTGAGATGGCAGGCTGAGTTATGGAGAGGTTCAAGCTTTGGGCTGTAATTTATATTTGAAGTTGATAAAGCTTTATACTGAATTATATACTGGCATCAGAACTATTGTGAAACCCTGGCACACAGGAGTTCTCCAGTTATTCAACACTTCTCAGGGATGAGGGCCTCCAATGAAAGGATTGGGGATCAGGATCTGAACTAAAGGAGGTACTTCTTTTACACAGCACTTAGTTTGAACTGTGGAACTCACTGCAAGATGAAGCTGCAAAGGCAAATGTTTAAGCAGGCTCAGCAAAAGAGATCAGCTGAACTCAGGAAAGGCTGGCCCATGAGCAGTGGTTAAAGAGGACAGTACAGATGGCTGAGAGAGTTGGGGCTGTTCAGCATGAAGACTCCAGGGAGACCTTATTGTAGCCTTTCAATACTTAAATGGGGCTTATAAGAAAGACAGGGACAAACTTTTTGATAGGGCCTGTAGTGGTAGGGCAAGGGGTAATGGTTTTAAACTAAAAGAGGGTAGATTCAGACTAGATATAAGGAAGAATTTTTTTACGATGAGGGTAGTGAAACACTGGAGCAGGTTGCCCAGAGAGGTCGTAGATGCTCCATCCCTGGAAACATTCAAGGTCAGGTTGGACGGGGCTCTGAGCAAACTGATCTAGTGCTCATTGCAGTGGGGTGGGACTAGATGACCTCTAAAAGTCTCTTCCAACCCAAACCATTCTATGATTCTAAGGAAGAGTCAACATACAGAGAGCCCTGAGCAGGCTGGAAGGTTGGGCCAACAAGGGCAACATGAGGAGGTGGACTCTCCTTTGGTAAACATATTCATGACTGGATTTGATGGAGCCCTGCATAGCCCAATCTAGACCCTGCTCTCCACAGACCAGATGATGCCCAGGGGCAGGGACCCAACCCAGACTTTCTGAGATGCTGTAGATTCTAGCCTGAAACCAGAAAGTCAGGCCAACGGGAGGATCATTCTTCCTTTGTCTTGCTGCTTTTGTTTTTCTAGGTACCTGCTACTGCCCATTGGCAGAAAAGGCATACTGGGCTGAGTATATCCAACCTGAAACTGTGCATCAGTTTTTGTATTCTTAAGATCCCTTTGCTGTAAAATTCCATTTTCCTTTCCAAGGAGGGTGACTGTAAATTCAAACTTCACACCAGGGGTAGAGCAGCCTTTTGACACGGCCATGCAGTCATTAGGATAAGCTATATTCTTCAGATGAGTTAGCTGCTGCCCAGGATAAAAGGAATCAACAGAAAGCAGCTGGGAATAAGAAGGAAGCAAGAGATGCATGTCCTGAACATCACTGCTTCCATCAATAAAGCTGTCTCTTGTACGTGTGCATGCCTGTACACCATGTATTGCTGAGCTAGAGCTGAGTGCTTAGCAGATAGCGTTACTCACAAAACCACTGCCCCCAAAGGACCATCTCCAATCAATCTAAAATGGTTGTGGTTTCACTCAAGTGCCTCATGACTTACATCCACCTGAGATGGCGTCTCTCTTTAATGGCAGTAACAGCGTATGAGCAGGGAAAGGAGGCAGCCGAGTGGAAGGAAGCCTGGTGTGAGTGGATCAGTGCTGCGTACACCTCACGGAAAGAGCCCTTTCACAGAGTGACTTTCAGGCCATGGCAAGACAGGCCCTCAGCAGGCAGCACCACCTTTGCTCTGTTGATGTCAAGGGACCCACACTGAGGCACATGAGCTGAGGGTGCAGCTTTCTGTTACATAGCTTTTGTTAATAAAATAGCTGCTACAGTAAGTAGCACCCCAGGCTCTCAGTCCTCTTCATTTCAAGGTCTTTGTCCTCACTGGGGCAGTGATCTGGAACAGTGACTGGTTGGATTTGTTTCTGGGCCAAAGAAAAGCTTGCTCTGTGGCATTTCAGGGGATGCCACTCTGGCTCACAGAGTTTCATCTGATGACCTACCTGTTCTGTCTGCTCTGCCTGCAAAGCCTGTGTAACTTTTTGTGTTTGTTCTCCAAAGAAGCATGCCAATAAGCTCTTATTTTCATTTTTTAAATTTTTTATTTTTTTTTTCCATAAGAAAAGCAGGGCAGAAGCCTGTGCTAACAGGCCAGTGTGAGCATGCTTTGCTGAGAGAAGCCAGCAACAACAGGGGCACCACTTTCAGGCTTCCTGACAGCTCTGCAGCAAACAGCAGTGAGCAAAACAGCAAACCCAATGTGGAAAGGGCCACTGGCAGGGTTTGCTTTATTAAAAAATGCTGCCTTTGGGTCCTGCAGACACTGGTCATGGTGAAGCTGGGGACCTGGCTGTGAGCTTTCCCCATCTCTATTATGGCCTCACTTCACTAAACCTAACACAATTCTTCTACAGGGTGCTGATGTCAGTGTCAGGTGCAGGTAGGTCCTGTATGAAGCTAGGGGTGGAAGGACATCTGGGTTTCTGACCACCTTCCTTGCCTCTCTTGTGTTGTGTGGAGGCTACCAGGGGGAAGGGATAGCCCTGCCTGTCCCAAGCACACAGGGAGAAGCCTCCTGCCATGGGAGCGGGGACGTTCAAGCAGGGGCCCTGTGGCAGCTGTGTGAGCCCCTGCTCTGAGCGAGACAGCCTGAACTCAGAGGTCAGAGACAGAGGTCCTAGTCCTGGGTGCGCAGCTGCTTGTGGCTGTACCCTGTGGTCTGCCTCATACATCCTATGCGTTGTGTTTTCTGTCTCTGTTCTCCATTTGCCCTCTAACCTCTTTGAACAGATTTTTTAGTATGTCTAAACAGTGCTCAGAGTGGGACTCTGACAGGATTACCATCCAAATTATAATTATATCCAGACACGATATTAATGGTGAAAAGCCACGTACTCAAAAGTTAGGAAACATTAGAATGAATATTGCCTCTGTACTTTAATACACAAAGTGCAACCCTCCTTCTACGGCTGCCACGGTTTCTGTGAAGCCTGTTCACCACGAGTGGGAGAACCCAGGGGCTCCCTCGCAGCTCCCGTAGGGACTCAAACACTGGCAGCACCATATGCTCTCACAGCAAAGCAGTCACACAGGGCTGGCTGAATGTGTTGCAGGTATCGGCCCCTGTCCCTCCCACCTGCCCTGCAGCTGTGGGAGCACGACACTGGACAGCCAGCCACCAGGCCAACGGGGTAGAGGAGCTGATGGATGGAAAATATCTCAGCAGGAGGTAATGATTGTTTCTAGCCCAGATCACTTCTGTGCCAAGCTTGGAGGGGTGGTACAAGGGTGAGGATGAGAGTGAAGACGAGGGAAGAAGAAGGGTTTATGTTGGCTTTGCTCCAAACAAAGGCCTCTTCCAACTTATGCAAGCAGTAATGTTTGCGTGACGCTCTCCCAAAGCCTCTTTTAGCCCTCGTAACTCCTCTGCCAGTGTTTTTTTTTCCCATGTTACTTAACATGTTAAGCAAGGACGGAGGCAGGAGGAGATCTAGTGAAGAGAAGAGAGGCTGTGGCGCTGAGTGGTTCAGTGCTGCCCTGGGTAACAGACTCCTTCCTGCTCTGCACCTCAGAGAGGTTGAACACATCACTGCAGCCAAACGTTTCGCAGGCAGTCACTGTTTTGCTTCCTCATTTTCTGAGTGCTTTCAAGTCCTCGCTCCAAACCGCAAGAGCACTTGGACTTCTATAAGAAAATGCCATCAGATTTTGTCAACACAGCCATTAGTCTCTAGTCTCCTCAGGTATGGCTAGCCTGTTTCACCAAAAATTTAGTCTGGGGCAACCCCCAGGAATGTAAACTTTCAGCCCACAAGGTGAAGTGTTGGCAATGCTGATAAATACCTCAAATCAGGCTCCTGGAATGGGAAGCATTTGGCAAGCTTGTAAGAGGTGAAATCAACCCACAAAACTCGAGAATAGAGCTTGTCCCTATAAATAATAAAAAGGAACAGCTGCTATCTAAAAAAGTCAGAGCACGATGCAAAAATGTCCTCCAGGGTATTTGTATTGCAGGAATTGGCGTACAGCTGGAGTGAGTGTACAAAACACCCATTTGAGGCTATTTAGGCATTACCTGTGCTTTAATATGACATGCCTGGGCTTTCACGGGCAGCGTGGAAGGCTGTGTCCCTACAGAACTCCTCCTGCCAGGGAAAGGAGTGCAGAAGCACACTACCTGAGGCCCGTTAGCCCATTTTCAGGAGTGATTTGGACATCTATGTCCCCACAGCTTAGATTAAAAATCTAGGTGACTAGGCTTCTACATCACTGCAGTGGGTCTGGTTCTTCTACTTCAGCTCTCAGATGAAGCTATAAAAGCGATGTCAGTAAAAATGCCAAATCCAACTTTATTCCAAAACTTGGGGAAAATTTGGCTCTGGTATCAGCATGTGTTAAAGGTGATGTGCTTAGTACCCAGCACCTGCAAAAAACAGTCTGTCAATTTGTGTGCTTCAATGTTGGTTGCTGCGGCTGAGGATGTTTGCCCTGCACATCCTTTTCTGCAGCTGGTAGCAACACTGAGAAAGAGTTACTCCTTCCTTTAAACAGCTGAGAGTGGATTGAGGGGAAGAGAAAAGACACAGATCACATCAGCTGTAACAAGTGAAGTCCACTTATCTTCCTCAGCCCTCCTGCCATCAGGGTTAGAAAGCCTTGCATTCAGGTGAGGCTCTTCTCTTGCTTTGGTTGGACAGCCGGAGAGACAGCCTTGCAGAAAAATGGTGCTGGGAACCCATGGTAAGGGTCACCCCTGTTGCTGGCAGACTTCACGTTTTAGGGTGCTGTTTTCCAGCAGCATGGGACTTGATTGAAGTTGATCTTGACTACATGAAAAACTCTTGCTATTGCCTTTTATGCACTCTCTTTTTCTTATTGCTTTTCCTTTCTTCCTTTCATTCTTGCCTTTGTTTTTTCCTTCCACATCATAGTCACCACATCCTTGAAGTGGGAGGAGAGAAATTAAAAGAAAACATTTAATACCTTAAGTGTTTTTAAGCCACCAGCAATCAGTAGAAGCCTGAAGAGGTCATCCCTGGAAATAATCCAGCTGGTGAACTCCTTCTGGATGTCACCTTTCCAAGAGCAGAGCCATTTCCTCATGGTGTGGGTGTACTTATTTATTATGTCATTAAAGCTGTTTTCTTTTGGGCAGCCTTTAAAGATCTTCCCTGGGGATTCACCAGGCTGGGCAGCAAGCCAAGTGGAACCCCCTAAAGTTAAGTGCTCAGCTCTGCTGGACATAAACCACTTAATATATCAAAAATGACAAAAGTGGTACAGATCCAATTTGTTTCCAGTAGGAAAGAAATAACTGGCAAGTAACACACTGAGCCCAACACAATGGACAAGCAATGCCATGGCGACTCCCCCTTCTTCAGGCAAGAGCAGGATGGTACTATACATTTATAACTACAGGTCCTAATTATGGACCCTTCACTCTTCTTGCCATGTCTCCAGAGATGCCAAGAGTAATGTTCCAAAATCCCATGCTCTATCGCTCTGATGTGCTCTTACGGCTGCTAAGTCCCAGCATCACTGCAAACCTTCCCCCCACCCTGCTCACGGTGCTCAAATTTTGATGCTGTGTTTCTTAAATGCAGTTGTCCACAGCTTACAGGATACTACTGTTCATAATTCACTGTCCCCAGGCCAGGTGACAGCAGAGTCACACCTGGCACAGGTTCTTCCTCTTCTGAGATACTCAGCCAGCATTCATAAATACTCAGCCCCCCCCTATGGTGGGGATGCCACCATAGGTTTTGAAATTTGCTTTCCACAGACCTTCAGCTGGGTTAAACTCAGTTGCTGGCAGGTTAGCAGAGTGCAACACACAGGGTCAGCTGTAAAGCCTGTTGAGGAGGAAAGGGAGACTCCCTGGATTTCAGCAGGTCATAGATCCAGCCTAAGGGAGGGAGGTCAGCAAATTGTGTATCCTGGCTCTTCCTGTTGTGAGGAACAACACTGAACATCAGGGTGATGTTCTTCATCCCCAGCTGAAGCTGAGTGCTTCAGGATCTCACAGTTCCAAGTGCAAATGTTGTTTCTCTTACCCTTCCTATAGGTTTGCTCTGCCTGGTCCTAGATTAGGCTTAATGTCTGGTCCAGGTTTAGGTGTAATCTGCTTTGGTCTGTTCAGTGACCTACAGTCCTGAAGGGCTGCCAGCTTGCCAGGAGTGTTATTCCTGCAGGGCCTCTCAGATAGTAATAGAGTTACTCCAGATTTGGGCTGATGGAGGGCAGATCAGGATCTGATGCCTCAAGACAGTAAAACCCCCCATTGCCACCCCCATCTCTCTCAGATCAGACCTCTGGGGCATCGCAGTCCCTCTCAGCAGGTTGGGACAATAAAAGATGCCCCCTGCTTTGGCAATCCCAGTTTGCCTGGCTGCTCTCCTCCCATGCTGGGACACAGCGATGCAGAGGAGCTGGTGGAGAAAACCNAGCGGGGAAGGGAAGTTGCCCCCCGCACCAGCAAACCCAGCTGACATGCTAGATCCTAGCAAGAGCCACCGCTCGGAGGAGTAGGGGAGGAGGCACATGAAGAGACAAGACCAGAAACATAATTGTCTATGTTTTCAATGAATAAAACATGGCTGCCCTTGTAGACAGAGGGTGAGGTAATAAGGACCTCTCTATCAAATATGTGTTTGCTCTCCGTTTCTTCCAGGCTTCAGGGGCTCATTTTGCAAATGGGTATTTGTATAGCTGGAGCTGCCACATTACAGCTCGCACTGCTCAGGCTAATGTCCTGCTTTTCTCTCTGCCAGGAACCTGGGTTTTCAAGTGTTTATGACGCAGCTGTAAATACATGCTCTGAAGATGAGCTGAAGCATCAAGGATCCTTCCCAGGGGCCAGGTCCAGCACTGGCTGGCTCTGTCGGGACTCACATCTCTTTTAGGATCCAGCACCAAAGGGCTGGTGTGTGCCCAGCTGCACCTGCCTGGGGAGGACCAAGAGAAGATGTATTTTCCAGAAAAAGCCCCATGGCCACCCCAGGAAAACTGCCACCAAGCAGGCACTGGCAGAGTGGCTGCATCTGTGTCCAGCCAGTACTGCTGGTGCTCCTAGACTGGTAAAAAAAGGTCCAAAAGGACTGAGATTAGACCTGCACCCAGAGCACTTTGTGAATACAGAAATGCCAGTGGGTGCCCCTCAAACAGGCAAGCACAGCAACAGCAAGCAAGGGACGGCAGCAACCCTGCACTGCTGCGGGCACGTGCTCTTTGGGCTTTCCCATTGATGTGCATGATCTTGGTAAAGATTCAGCCTGTGACAGCTGGCTATTTCGGCAGTGTAAGCCTCCTCTCTCTCCCATTTTTAGCTAGTAACAGAAAAAACATCAGTGCAAAACATCAGCTAGAAGGGTCAGCCTGATGATGGTGTTAGAAAGTCCTCAGGGACAGCGGGGAAGGGTGTCTGAATGGGGCACCTGTCTGTGCCCTGCACCACCATCCTGTCCAAGGGCACTTTTCAAACTGAGGTGGATCAGCAGGGCCTTGGACGAGGGATAGCTAACAGCAGCCAGACGGTGGCCTTCTGCCATGGTAAGGCCTTCAGTGCAAATCGACTGGCCTAGGCACACAAGGGAACTTCCACATCAGTTTTAAATGGGATATAAAATAGAAATGTCTGTCAGCCTTGCAGGCAGCCTCTCACAGCTCTCTGAAGGAGAGTTCAGCCTCAGCCTTGTGTCACTCCAGCAAGGAGGCTGAAATTACTCCTGCTTTATAGCTAAGCACGGGGAGTAGTATGAAGCCTATTGCCAGATAGTTTCAGTGCCAAACTGTAGTTGGTTTCCATGTAACCTGCACATTAAGAAATCCTGATAGTAGAAAATATTTGAGTTTTAAAACAGAAAAACTATTCTATCTGCACATAACACCTCCTGTGCAATTGGCACTGGCAGGGTACTGCAACACCCTTCTTAGTCCCTGTCCTGTGATCAAGACAGTCACATGCACTGATTTAAAAAAAAAAGCCCATCTGAGAAGAGTGGTGAAGGCAGGTATACAAAAGGAATGTTAGATTAGGAGAAACAAAAAGGTGATGAACACGAATATGAATTAGAAGTTAAGAACAATTATCATAAAAGACAAAGAATTTATCTTGTGGTCATGGTAGAATTGAAGGGCAAGAAAGAGTGGGGTTTTGATTAGGAGCAAAAGGTACTAACACTTTCTAAGCAGTACTTAGCAGTAATTCTCTGAGAAATAGGTGTGGTTAATATTTTTTTCATGATACTAGGGTTGAGGGGAAGGATGATTGTAAAATACCTCTTATGGCCCAGCAACAAGAAAATGTTAACAAACATCTACTAAAAAGATAGTTATTTTTGAACCAGCAGAGAGGGACTGGTTACATCCAAGAGTCTATGGTGGTTATGCTACTTCCTATGGATTTTTATGGGGATGTTTCCAGAGGACTAGGAGAAAATTAGTATTCTATTAGACCTGCAGAGGGGTACACTAGGCAAGCCAGGCAATTGCAACATTTCAGTTCATAACAATGGGTAGCAAGAGCTGTCTGGGGCAGGAAATGTTTAGCAACGAATTAAAGAGGAGTAGTGTTACGATTTAGCAGCAGCCCTGCTGAAAAGGACCTGGGGGTTGCATTGGATGTCAACCCACTTAGGAACTGACAGTGTGCTCTCACTGCTTGGGGCTGCATTTGGAGGTGCATGACCAGTCAACTAAGAGGGGCTATTATTCCTTTATGTCCAGCACTGGTGAGGTCACATCATCAGATCTTGAATACTGCATCCTGTCTGGGGTCTCCCAGTTCAACAGCGATGTGAAGAAACCAGGGCAAGTCCAGTGGAGGGGCACAGAGACAGTCAAGGCTGAGGGAACATACCCTGCAAGGAGAGCCTAGAGGGCTGGGCTTGCTTAGTGTGGTGTGGGGCTAATCTAATAGCTGCCTATAACTATCTAAAGGGACGTTACAAAGGTAGTACTGTCAGATAACATATCAAGGGGCAACGGACACAAAGTGTGGCTGGAGGTGGTGGGGTAAGGTTGTACATTAGGAAAAACCTCTTCACTGGAAGAGGGGTAGGGCAGCCTGGAAGAAGTGCCCAGGAAGGCTGCTGAATCAGCATCCTCAAAGGTCTTTAAGCCTTGGTGACAAAGCCATGCCTGACTGACCTGGTGTTGCTGAAGTCTTTCTTCAAGCAGGAGGCCAGCCTACGTGGTCTTCCACCAATATTTCCTATAATTTTTATGAATTAAGGTGAAGAGGTTTGCTAAACTAATCAGATATCTTTTTTTCCCATGGAATTGCTGGTGTAACTGGTAGAGGCAGCAGCTTAGTTTACTACTGTATACCTCAGTACCCGTGCAGCTTCCCACCTGATGATATACAACATTTTGCTTAAGAAGTGTGAGCAGTGAAGAAAATCAGTGTGGCACTCTACTGATTGACTTGGAAGCCGGTTAAATGAGAGATCTTGAAATGAAATGGTGGATGGGGAAGTGCAAGCATGCACGGCCTTACAAAGTGGTATGCTTCTGGCAAGTTTCCTTGCAAAGAGTGGCAGGGGACTTATTTAATATTTCTATGAATGAGCTGGAAGATATAGCACTGGCAAAGCCTGCAGATGATCAAAAGATAGTAATAAGTATTAAATTAGGTGTTAGTCATCCAGAGTGATTTGGTTCCATGGGAATGTAACCCCAACAAACAAGACATGGGTTTTGCAGTGCTTATGTGGGGTTGGAGATCACAGGTGTGCAGCAGGATGAGGTCCCTTCTGAAACTGCAGGAAAGCAGGAGGAGGTCCAGCCATGTGGTCAGCAGAAAGGCAGATCTGAGCTTCATGCTGCAGCTGGGGAGGTCAGCACTGCCCTGGGATGCAGACTGGGGAACCACCACGTGAGAGGGAATCACTGCCACAGCCACTGCGGGAGCACCGTGCCCACTCCTGGGGTCTGTGAATCAGGAATAATGCTCAAAAATCGGGGAGGATTCAGTGAAAAGCCGTGGGAATTACTGGACTGTTACATTAAGCATCTGCTTTAGTGTTGGCAAGACTAAAGCCCAAAAAAGTAAAATGCAGAGTTAACAGTGAAAAAGACACAAGCAATGGAGTATGAAAATCCTTTAACTTTAATACCTTAGAGCTGACAGAAGAGAAAAAACCCCAAACCTCCTCATTTCACCCCTCGCCCCAGCACTTCTGCAGCTGCCAATTGCTCTGCGTGAGAAAACCTGACTGAGACTTATTTATCCAGTCATTTGTGATTATTTGTTGTGGTTTTATATAAATACAGAAATTCATTAGTTTACAGGGCAAGGAAATGCTTTCCAAAACCTGCAGCTTTTAAAAGAACTTAAAAGAAATATGAAAAACTAATCCTTGTAGCTTTTCCTGTGCCCTCTACTTCTGGGGGAAAAAAAAAAAAAGCCAAAGCATTTCATTTCAAAATAAAGAAATCAATAATTGCAAACAGGCTTTTCCCACACCCCACCTTTCCACCCAGAAAAAGTTTAAAAGACTGAATACAGTGTGCTTTCCACAAAAAAGAGGGATTTTAGTAGGACCATTAATAGACATTTAACTTTAACAAGTGCCACTATAAACATTTCTCCAGAATTCACCAGGGAACCAGGATTTTATCACTTTAGGAGCGCTGCATGGCTCTGTGGTACACTACGATGCCGGATAATGATCTAATAGGCCTCAGGGACAACAAGTTGGCACCCTGCCACGGCTACGCAAAACCACCCTACAGCTAGGAGCACGAGAAAACCTGCAAATAATACCTCCTCATTTCCCAGCTAATAGAACAGCACGGACTAATGCAGTTGCAGCAGTCTCGTACAAATAAGGCATAAGGTAAAGTGCCTGAGCCTGGGCATTACTACTGAGGGTTAATTTTTTCATTTCATTCACCCAGAAATGTAATTGGGAAATTGCTTCATTGTTCGCCTTCAAAATGAATGAAGGTTCACTTAAAAAGAAAACAAAATCATGCATTTTGAAATGGACTGGTTTAATATTGCTTTTTGGTTGTCCTTTGATTATTAATATTTCCTATTTGTAAAAAATACAAGCAAACGTCTGAAGGAATGTTACAGGTAGTAACAGTTCTTTTCTTGAATTTTTTTTTAAGATAATGATTTCTGTGAAATTCTTAATGAAGAGGGGGTATTTTAATTCACTTTTCTTTAAAGACATTTCATCCAGCTCATGAAGGTCTTCTCTGTCAGAGTAGATTAATAAAGGAAGAACACTATTAACTGAATTTATTATCATTTTACACTTGCTCTGAGGTCTGTAAGACTCTGCAAGACTTGCTTGTGTTCATTTCCAGGGCTTCTCATGGAAATTTCCCTTACTTTGAAAGTGGGTCATGTTGGTAGCGGTGTTCTTACTTGTCACTTGGAGTTTCAGATTCAAACGAAAACAACAAAGGAGAATTTTTGGTTGAAAGTTCTCAAGAAAAATATGACCTAGCCTTACTCTGTTACAAAGGCATGCTGCCAGTTTTACAAGTTTTGGATGCAAAACCTCAGCTTTGCTGAATTTTTCATGGAAAATGAGTATACTGTCACTCAAATCGGTGAATGTGGGCATGCAAGAGGAGACCAAGGAAGTGCTGAGGAGGTTTTGTTTCCAGGACTAATCTTTCCCAGGATCTGGCATCAGGTTGGTGGTATTTTTAGATGATTTACCCACAGCTCCTTGTGCGTCTATCGTAATGGGACAATGGTTTATGGAGGTCTCTTTTGGGCTAACCTCTTGATTTGGGGTGAATTACCCAGGCATAAATTAAAGAAATACTTCTGTAACATTTCTCATTTATGCTGTCCACAGCTAGACAGAGAGAAAATCGCATTCCATCCACCAGCACAAATGGTGCTGACTTTGAAGACAGTTGGGAAAGGCTGAAGTCCCCTATGGAGGAGGTACCTGCTATGGCACTGAGCGGGCGGTTGCAGTGGTCTCTCCCTCCCTCCTTCCCTTCCTCAGACACATCCCTGATGCTTCACAAACTTACCCCAGAGGCAGAAATTTCCAGTTTGCCAGATGTGCACTAAAACTCAGATCTCTTCAGAAGGAGCCATCCATGTTCTCCTGCTCTCCCAGGATGGCCTGATAACACCAAACTCTTTTTTCTAGTCAAGAGGAACAGCAGGATCCTGGCTCCAGTCTTGCCAGTCATGCTAGAAAAACCAAGAAAAACCATAGTCTGAACCAACAAATTTAGACAGCCAGCTCTAGGAACACTAAAAGAGAAGACAACTTCTGTTGAAGAAGGATCATTCTGATTGTTTGCAGCATATATTTTTCACATGGCTTGGATTTTTTTCCTAATGTTGCTAAAGATAGCATTGCGTAAGGCTTCTTTCCAATAAGTTTATTTGTAAATCAAATAAACTCAAAACAAAAAAAAAAGGAAAGGAATAAAAAAATAAGGCAGAAACCAATTAGAGATGTAGAAAGAAGAAATACAAATAGAAGTATTTATCTGGGAGCTAAAAAAGGGGAAAAAATTTGACAATCTTAATTTATTAAGAAAATGAGATTGCTGATTATAAAACAAGAAGCCTCCGGCTATTTTAGTACAGATGTAATTTTCAAGGCTAGAAGCATTATTTTGTTTTTTGGCTCACATTGTTTGAGGCTAAAATTTAACAAAATCAGTCAAAGTACTTCTCTAGCCAGTGGGCAAACACTCACCAGATGAGTTTTGCCAGTGACCGAACCAGATGAGTTAAGTTTGTAGAGGGCAGAGTAGCCCTAATCAGTCACCCAGCCTCTCTGAGCTTACCTTTTCCACTTGAAAGAATACAATAGCCCTTCCACTCTTACATCGTCCCACAGTGATTCTGCAGTCACTTACTCACCTGGATTATTTTTATTTTCTTTTATTAAATACATAAGGATCAGAATAAGCAGGCATGTAAAGTTTCAATTAAATGTTTAAAAGGCTAGTTCTGTGACTGCTGTGTACTATACTCACTTTCCATAGTCCTTTAATGACAGTTTTCATTCGCAGAAGATAAGCACCAGAATATATATGACATAGCCTTCACTGATTAACAAACCCTCTATGTTAATCCCTAGGTAAGCCTGAGATTTCTATCATACAAGCTTAAGAAACCGATAGGAAGGTTCCTACAGCAACATCCAGCCACCTGGCACTTAAATTGTAATAGATCCTTTCATGACAAGTGGTAATCTTCCTCTCCCCATGGCATCTCTGCCAGACCTCATCACTGGAGCACACAGGCACCGATTTTGCATGATCTCAATTATCATTGAAAAAAAGGTGGAATGGATTCTATTAAACTTTTTTTCTGGACTTCAACCAAACACATGAGATGTGTACCTCAGAAGGCAACAGTTAGAGAAAAATCTGACTGGTAAGAGGAAATTTCCCTTCCCCGTGACCATCACAGCACTGATGCCACCCTTCAGAAAGGGTGTGTGTGTGTGTGTGCAGAGCATGTAAGTCATGCAAGCCTGTGGGCTCAGAGCCTTGTGCTGACCCCGTCCCTGGCACAGCCCCCACGCCTCCCAGGGGTATTTTGCCCAGGAATGGAGGAACTCACCCCAGCAGTGGTACGAGTGTCCCCTTTTCCTCTAGCACTTGGCTATGGAGCTGCCTTTCCCGTGCCTTAGCTTGTAGTGTCAGACAAAACGTCCTGCTGGGAAAAAGCAACCTAAGAGCAGCTCTCTTGAGGGCGGTATCAGGCCTGGGGATCATTATGAAGACATCAAATGGCAATGTTTTAGAAATGTGAGTGTACCGTAGCTGCGGGTAAGCAACAGGAGCCCTGTGATTCCTCCAATGATGGCATTATGATTATTTCACTGTTTCCTGTCATCTCATATGCAGTGTGCAATTTCTGTGTGCTGAGCAGCATTACAGACGTGGGCAGCAGCTGCCGTGATACAGACGGCAAACCAGCAAAAAGAAAAGAGAATGACAGTGATCGTTAATGAGGTTTTTTCAGTTAATTTTTTTGTGGCCTGACAAAATCTATAGGCAAGAGAATGAAGAATCAGATGAGTCAGATTGTTCCAGGGCATCTGATGCTACCACAAGCCATTTGAGCTTTGCTTATATAGCTTTATTGTCAAGCACAGCATGATATTAGACATGCATGTATGTAATACTGAGGATCCCTGTTCCCAGATTCATTGCTCCATTAACCAGTGACATCAATTCCTATGTTAAGGGAGAAAAAGAAGACATTAAGGACGACTAAGGATTAGAGGTGGATGAAAACAAAATTTCAGCTCAAAACCCATTTCAAGCCTGCAGTTCAAATCTCTCTCTCTCTCCCTGGTCAAGTCTGTGCCTCAGTTTTGACAGCTGCCATATCTGGCTGCAGACTATAACTACTAAGTTTGGGAGGATCTGTGGTTATATGGGTGGTTTGCTCCTGTCTGAACTGAAATATCCATCCAGAGATATAGTGGAGCCCCCTTCTCTGACATAAAATCTATTTGATAATTTAAGACACCCAGGAGCGCTCATGTTTTTGAAAAGCATTGCTCAGCTGTCCCATGAGCAGAGAGGCAGGCTGTAATTTAAAGAAGCAGCTCATCAGATTCCCAGCCATCACCTACTAATTAATCCACTGCAGAGTTCTCGCTTGGAGCCTCACTTTCAGAAAAAGACTGCCAGTTTTTCTGCCGTTTTGTTATACCTCCCTAAGGAGCAATCTAACCTGACAAAGCATTTTTCAGACCCACCAACATAAGCATCTTTGGTGGGGATATATGAACCAGTAACCTCAGCTGTATTCCCCAAATGGTCTTCAAAGTTAAAGGTTTGGATAGTTTGATTGTATTAGATCCCTGTCCCTGGCTTCCTTTCTGTCCAGAAGGCAAGAAAACCAAGCAGCCCCATCTCTGTTCAGCCCTGGAGCCAAAACCAGGGACAACAGAACTTCCCCCAATATGTCCACAGCAGAGCTGTCTGTAGGAAAGTGGCTGGGGAGAGCCAGAGCAATCCAGGACTCTAGCATGAGAAGATGGAAGGGCTGCCAGAGGCACTGTGGGAGAGCCTGGGGGAAAGGATGGTGCTGTGGTGAGGAGTGGGGACGATCCAACCGGAGAGGAGGAGGAACCCGCCTTGCCCTGCTGCAGGGGATGGTGGCAGAGAGAGCAGAAGCAGGGGCTGCAGGGACCTCCTGGGCCTGATTGGCAGGGGAAAACCAGGAGCATCCCACCGTTCTGCTGTGCCAGCCATGATGCTGGGAAACCCTACAGCCGTGCCAGTGCGGGTGCTGCGCTGGAGCAGCAAACACCCCCATGGCAGCTGCACTGCTGGAGCGTGATGGCTTGGTCCCCTGCCTGGTTTGGGGTGGCCTCCAGCCTGAGCCAGCGCTGCTCCATGGGCTCCCATTCCTCCTCCAGTCCCCCAGGTCCCCTCTGTGCTCCCTAAGCAAGCCTGCTGCCTCTGGGGGCTACCTGCCATTGCTACGATCCAGGGGAAGCAGGCTAGTGGGCATCCTGCACACAGGGCCGTAGCCCCATCATGAGTGGTTTGGGATTGGGATGCCCCCCAGGATCAGGGTGCCCTCCTTTGAGTAGGTGCCCTGAAATCCTGCTGCAAACACAGCCTGCTGTCAGGGGGAGGGCTATTTACCCTCACTGCTCATTTATAATCAGAAAGATGTACGCTCGCCTATGCCATGCTGAATGAAGCATGAGGACCCATCAGGGTCTGCATAAGCACCCTCTGCTTACTTTGCCAGCTTGGGGGGGTGCCAGGACCCATGTGCTGCTCGGCGGGGTGCAGAATAAGGATCCGAGGAGAATGCAGAATAAAGAGTCACTGAGTGGAGAGCTCATTTTTGATCACTGGGGAATTTCATGCTCCATCAATACCACAACTTCGTGCAGAGATGAAATATTATGCGGAGTGAGAACCCCTTCATCATATAAATCAAGCTGAGGAAGCATGAACAAAGCCCTTTCTGTACTCCTTCCCAACAGCCCCGCTGCTTCACAGAGCGAATACACCAAATAGAACTTAATGTCTGAAGTCTTTTGCTATGAAAAGATGAATTTCATGCTTTTCCCAGGCTGGCTGTGTAGTCATTCGTGGTGCTGTCAGAGAACTAGCCTTTCCCTGTTAATCTGTCCTCGATCTTAATAAGGGTACAACAAAGTGAAAGTACTCCTAGACTTAAAAACAAGAATGCATTAAATGACAGAGTATAAACCACCTTTCTGGAGAGGGGGTGAGCAGCCAGCACTGATAATGGTATTGAAAGTGAGGATTAAGCAGCAGAGCGCTGAGGGAGCCAGCATATGGCGGCCTATTGACCTGTCCCATATGTGGCAGCTATTGTTTCCTCCCCACTGTACTGCAACACCGCCCGCTCTCTTCCCTCCACCCCTCGCTTCCCCCTCACAGGGGGGCTGGGGTTGGGATCTGCTAAAACTTGACATTTACACATGAATTGTGCAATGATGCGTTGCAGAGAGCCAGGGTGACCTGGGCCACTAAGCAGCGTCTTAATAATTAGGCTGAGCAGAAGAAAAGATCAGCAGCAGCTATTGGAGAAGTTGCTCTGGGTGTGACGTTGGAGAGGGCTTTATGGCAGCAGATCCTGACTTCTAACTTTCTTGGGCAAGGTGGGGTGGAGTAGGTTCTGATTTAACTGCTGAAATGCTGGTTTTTGGCATGGTTGGCAGAACTTGTAGGGAATGAATTTCCAGACCCACAGGCTTTTTCACTGAGCAGTAGCAGGAGAGTGCAGAAAATATTCACCGTCCAAAATAAGCAGAGCAGCTTCTGGTATGGACTTGCCCACAGCTGGGTGATCCTACCAGGGACCAGTCATGAGTGTTTCTTCAGCTCCTGGTTGAATGGCAAGAGGATCGATCCAAACTGCGGATCACGTTCATGCAGGAGAAGATGGTTGCAAAGCCTGAGCCAGATCTTCACCTGGGACCCACTGGCCTGGAGTGGCTGAAGTGGAGCTGTCAGGTCTCATGCATTGCGAGGAATCACTTGTCTGAGTCCTGCCTCACCTGCCCTTGCCAGGACATTGCTGCAGTGCCATGTGGTCCTGGGGTCCTGGCCTGGGCCTGACCATGGGGTTCATTCCAGTTCCTCCTCTGCCTTTGCAAAGCAGCTCCCGTCCATCACCAATAAAGCTGCACAGAGAGGGCTGCGGCACGGGGTTGCACCAGTTGCCTGACAGTGTTGCAGGCTGCTCCAGGTGTGGGACTGACCTACAGCTGCCTCGGCTGCCCCTGCAAATGCATCACCAGGGCTCCCCAGCAGCCACCAAGCAGCAGGGCTTGAGGTGACAGTATCAGAGCAACAAAATCCAAACCCAGATGAAACCCAAGGGCAGGCACCCACCTTTCCCTAGAGAGTTGTTTACTCTTACTCATCTGACCAATATGAACAGACCTCATGGGCAGAACTGGATCCCACATAATCCTGTATGAGCCCTGCTGCTCATAGCAGTTCCTGGCAGCTTTCACATCACAGGACCACCAAAGGACTCCCAAACTAATTAAAATGATACAGCTATTTTTAAATCCTACAAGCCATTAATACCAAACATGTTTCTTAGCCAGAACTCTACACATTTATTTAATTTCTATCTAAACCCATAAACTAAGACTCATTCATTGATGAGATTTCAAACTTCTTGAGCCAAGCTTGAGCTACAAGGCCTTTTAAGAGCTTTTGGAGCATAGATTTTATTCCCAACAGGGCCACTTTTGCCTGCATTTTTCAGGCAGCCCTGCATCATGTATTGAGAGCCCCACTTTCCCCTCTGTGCACACACAGCAGTTAAGCTGATATAGCCACAAGTACAAGGGCACACACATCAAGGAAAGAAAAGATGTCCTTTCTGTCATAAGATAATATTAGTCATCATGACCTGAATTATTCTATGAGTCAATGGATATTAGGAAAAACTTCTTCCCTACAGTTGTGGCCAAGCACAAGAGCAGGCTGCCAGGGTAGCTGGGCAATCTCCGTCCTCGGAGATATTCAAAACCCAACTGGACATGGCCCTGGGCAACATGGTCTCATTGGCCCTACTTTGAGCCAATTCATCAGCTGCAGGCTGGCTCTCATGCTGGCAAAGGCTTCTTTCCTCCTGGAGACAGAGAGGACAGGGATGGTACCTGCTTGCATGGAGCAGAGACAGCGTTGCATGCACTGCACAAGTCCTGCTGAGGGGCAGCATGTGCTGGCATGGCTGAGCACCATGCTCACGATGTCACACAGCTTAAGCCGGATCTTGTGCATGTTCCTCCTGCTCCGAGCATGCCAGAGGTTTGCCTCCAGTGTATGGTGTGGATATGGCTTTCCTTGCTGGGGTCAGTCAAAATGCAACATGGGAACAAAAACAAGATGGGATTTTCTTAGAGCATTCCTGATCAAACTGGCTCAGAAAAATTTGGAGAAAGCAAGAAGTATTTAGCCATCACCCCCCTGCTTTCTATTCTGCCTGCCTCCAAACTATCCTTTCCCTCCAAGTCACACACCATGCCCTTTTAAACCATAACCCCCCACTTTCATTGTCTGACCTGTTTTTCCACCCCTTATCTTCCAAACAGAAATCACACCAGATTAAATCCAAACCAAACCCCCAATCTCTAGCCCGTGTCATGGGGTGAAGGGGCAGAGCAAGCCTGTCCCTGATGCCCTCCTTGCTGCCTGCCATGCAGTATGGTGCCAGCAGTGATGCTTGGGTACCACTGAAGATCGTCAGCTATGATACCACAGGAAGGGAGGGGGCTGCACTGCTCAGAAGAAGGAGCTGCAGGGAGTGGGAGCCACCCAGAAATGAGCAGAGGAAGAAGCAGAGGAAACCTGATAAACCCAGTAGGAAAGAGGCTCAAGACTTCCAGGAAAGGCAGCTAGAAACTATGGCCAGTGAAATAGCCTCCTTTAAATCCTGGGTGTAAAAACATGGCAAAACTGCTCAGGGTCCCCCAGTGCTGCACTTTCCAGTGGGGGTGAGTGCAGGGAGCAAAGCCTCCGTGTGATTTATCCATTACACACTGAATTAAGCTGAAGGCCAGCACGTCCTGTGAGTGCTGAGGACCTGTCAGCGGCTGAATGGGAGCATTGTGCATCAGCTGCTGCTGTCAGAAATGGGGTCTGCAGTCAGCAACCATCTGCAGAAGCTCTTTTCTGGTGAGGAGCACTTTAATTGCTCACTCACTTGGTGGCATCAATGCAGACGCTTGTACCTTTGTGCTTCCCTTCCAGGGAGGCCTCTTCACCTGGGTCTGTCCTGCAGGAGGCAGGGGAGGAGACAGCACTCCTTAATGGGAAAGAGGCAAGATCCCATCAGCAGAACAAGAACGAGCAGGGCAGGGCAGCCTTGCCTACGCTACATGGCCTTAGAGAATGAATATGAAAGCAAGAAAACCAAACCTGTGTTACAAATCCCTGATTTAGATGAACCCAGGCCTTTGGAGGGGTCATGCAAAGGTTTGGAAAACATCTGATCCCTTGAAAACTTTTTCTTTAGAGGCAGGTGGGCTGGAGTTGTCACACTTTGGGTTTTGTATACTGGGACAGCAGATGAACATACTCCAGCCTCCAAATCAATATACTGGAGGAGGGCTTGGTGAGTAGAAATGCCATGATTGTGTCCTTCTTTCACCCCAAGTTTTACATAATCTCAGTTCAGCTGATCCATGTCAGGCCTGATGTGCACCATGAGGAGGACAAGAAGAACCAGGTCCTTGGGGACTCTTTGCTGGTGTCCCCTCTGTAGCTAACTGACTTGATGGAACAGACTGCGCTCAAAGCGAGAAGCCCTGTCTGGAAGAAGAGATTAGTGGGGTGCCTTTATTCTGGCTGTAACTCCTCTGAAGTAACAGGAGTGACACCACAGATAATTTGGACTGGGGTTTTTACTTGACTGTCATTAGAAAGGAAGGTTGCTCAGGTCTGAGAAGAAACAAAGACACTGCATCCTTTGTAATGCAAATGTGTTTTCTGCTTCAATAGGCCTCAGAGAATGATGGACAAAAAAAACATTGTACAGAGATGTCTGTGGCTTCGCTCTTATTCTTCTGCAATGTGTAACTTCAAAAGAAGGCATTTTAATTTGACAGATGGACTTTTAATCATAAATAATAATGTGTACTCGTTCTTAAGTCACAAGTGCACAGCGCCTCTGCACCTGTAGCCACCCTCCCTTACAAAGGAAACCTCCCATCTTCCCAGATCATCCAGCCCATTTCTTTTTCCATCTCCCAACAAAACCTGCCTGCCCTTCTAGGCAGATCCACCCAGCAAAGCTCAGCTCCTGCAAACACCCATCTCTGCTTGCATGACAAGCTGGAGGGTCGTGAGAGATGGTCTTACTGGTGTGGGGTGCACTTCAGTAACTTTGAAACTGCCCTAAAAGCTGTGTGAACACATCTTGCCTCAGCTGGAACAGGGGGGGTTATTTCGGGTGGTAGGTGGTTCTGTTGGTGGCTGTCCAGACTAAAAAGGCTTGTCCTGGGTGGAAATACCATGACCTTCAGGCTGTGGCTAGTTTTCGCCTGTTTCCCTAAGAAAACAAGGCTTATAGGACCAGGCTTTGTCAGTTCACCTGCCACTAGCTGCTGCAAATAACTTTTGAACTTACTGGCCAGTTTCAACCATTTTGACAAAACAGTGGAGGTCTAAAAGCTGTTAATTTTCTTGCAGGTTGTAAAAATAAACTGTGAAGCAATGGAAAAACATCCTGCCAATGTTCCCCCAGGTGAAAGATTGATAAACTCAGCTCTAATAGACATCAGATAGCTGGGCTAGAAAGTATGAATAAGATGAAAGAGGCAGTGAAGCAGGCAACTGCACTGAGATTTCTTCCCGAACCTCTCCAAACAACTTCCCTTCTCACTCACTTCTGCCAGAAATTATTTGCAAAAAATTTCATCTCTTCCCACTGCAGGCCCAAAACTTGTGTGTAGGTTTCCAAAAGAGCACCCATGTTGCCTAAAAATGGGCCAGAAGCAGCATCCCAGGAGCTGCTGGATGCCGAGCACTCTAGAGGGTTCACCCACCGTGGAGTGGAGATTCCCCTGAAACTCCCCAGTTGGGCAGCACGAAGTAGCCGTGGAGTGCTTGTCCCTGGCCAGCCAGAGTGGCCCACCATATTCATAACTGCCCTGCTGTGATATAGGGTTTGTTGGAGAAGAAAGCAGTATGAGGACACTTTAAATGAACTGCAAGATCTGGCTTGTTGTGAAGTCTCAGAGAGATATTTTATCTCTAGTGAGGCACTTGCCTGCTAATTGCAGCTGTCCCAAGGGGAGAGCGGTGAAAGCCCCACTCCTCTGCTCACCCCATCGCTCCAGCTGGTCAGAAACCTGTTCACTGTATGGAGGAAAGGCAAATACCCAGCGATGCCAAATGTGGGGAGCTGCAGACTGGTCATTTCCCACAGCTCTGCTCAGTGCCCCAGTAAAGGAGATAACTCAGTTTACCTCTTTGTCAAAGCCTATTTTCCTTCTCCTACCTCTGCCACCTTTGCAGGGCACGCAGGTCAGCAGGTGCACGGGCACCCTCTCCAGCAACGGTGGTGGGACACTGGTGGGGAGAACACCTCAGCACTGGCCTTTCATACCTGATGGGAACAGGGAAAGCAAAACTCCTCTGTGCTCTGTCCCTACTTTCCACGATGCTCCCCACTTCTTTCTATTGCTAAAAACTAGAAGGCAGTGCATTTTCATACATTTCCATGAAAAGTTTGAATGGAGCATTGCTGCCAGACCCTGGGTGGGAAAACAGCATGTCTGGTGTGCAGAGACCACAAGCCAGTGTTTACTCATGTCCGCCTGCCTATGACCTTCTGCTGCCTCTTGTCTTGCATTTGAATAACGAGGCTCCCTGGGGCAAAGACAACCTTCTTAGGCTGCGCTTGGCACAATGGAGCCATGGTTGGGATTAGGTGTTATGTCAATAATAAAGAATACAGTGATGCTAAATTCAGTTGATGTAGACATGACAAACGGAAGAAGAATGGGACTAAGACACGGACTAAGGTCTGTGTGGCAGTGTCAGGAAAAAAGGGGGTTATTTTATATCAAGATCTGCCCAGACCTGTACACAGGGGCTTTATCCTGCTCCTATCCTTCCCTTCAGAAGTCACTGAGCTTCCCGAGAGTTTCCACAGATGGACAATATGCACTTTATAAGGTTGAAGTTAGAGCCAATCAGTGAGGCAAAGTTTTCTTAGTGACATCCAATTTAGGCTGTGGATTGGGAATGATGTGTAAGGCCAGCTCCAGCGTTGAGCTGAGATTCATTTTGGAAGGCATTAAAAACCACATGATTTGTGCTTGCAAGAAGCATTGTTTCTGGTTTTAAAAGATTTAATTCAAGCCTGGGTCATGTTTTCTAGGCAGTCTGGAGATATTCCAGGGGATTCAATTTGTGATATTAGCACTCGCTTAATGCTGGGGATACGTGTCCAACAGACAGGAAGCACTCTGTAACATGCTGGGTTTGTGTTTAGAAATAGGCTGAGGAGATTTAGAAATTTAGTGGATTTGCCTGCCTTTGAAGTCAAATCAGCTTGAGCCAAAAACTTTGAATGCAAGCTGGAAAGCCATTTTGGGGCTTTGTATTACTGTCATGGGCTTAAAGGAAGCCCAGGAACTGTTCTTCCTCAATGCAGCAGGCTGCTTCCAGTGGGCTTTGGCTCCTAAAGGTCCTAACCAGGTGTCCACACTTTTGTAACTGCAGGAAAAATTTGGATTTGCCTTCTGATGGAGACCCAGTTCAACAGGATCCAACAGCCCCTTGCAGACTCTGCTCCTGGGCTGAGACCCGCAGCACTGCCTCTGCTCCCTCCCCTGCTCCGGCCCCAGGGGTGAAAGCACCTTTTCACCTGTTCCCCTCGCAGATGTGGACAGCATATTCATAGCAGGAATGGTAACTTGGTGACAAATAATAATCTGGGCAAGCTCTGCTTCAGCAACCATACAGGCATTTGCTCTCATTAATTGCCGGCATGACCCTACAAGCCCAGGCGTGGGACTGGTGGGCACACACACCGTGTGGCTCTGCAAGAGGAGGAGCAGTGGGGGCTTGGGGGAAAGCCAGCCCATAGGGACTGGGCTGTGGTGGTGGTTTTAAGGTATCTTTGTGGTCTTCTGAATCAAGCTCTTCCACAGGGGGAAAGGCCCTTACCACAGCTGGGATAGTCCTGGACCAGAGTGAAGGACCACAAAGAGCTTCCCTGCCTGTACATGCTGTAGCCCACATGTCTTCCACCACGCAGTGACACCACCATCCTCCAGGACACCAGCAAGGACAGGGTCTTGCAGCAGTGCCCTTTCACAGCCAGGCCATGCTCCCGAGGGCCACTTACACCGCTCCAGCACCTCTGGGTTGGATGGAAAGAGGAGGTACTTCTTTGTCTCTTTTTACAGAGGCGGTGCATTTTGTGGCACAAAACTCATATTATGTTGCTCCAAATTCAGACTCCCGTCTTATGGGCAGTGGAGCGGAGCAGCAGGAACTACACAGGAGCAGGAGGGGAGGAGGCACCCGCCAACAGTGCAGTACAAAACGTGGTCCTTGTCATCCAGCTCCCTCTTGTCTCCCTTTCTCCTCCTCTCTCTCATGCACGCACAAAGAGGTTAATATTTGGTTTAAAATAAAGCAGAGTAATTTAAAACACACACTTTGCAGGCAAACCAGTGTTCAGTGTAAACAAAGCATTAAACTGAAAAGATCCATATGCACTCGTTATCAGTTATTGCATTTTTTTTAAAAGGAAATCTAATACATTTAAAATAAACCCATAGCATGAAACAAAATAAACTATGGTCTTGGTTAGTTTGGTTTGATTTTTTTATTTAATGAGCAAAAGAGCTCTGTGATAAAGTAATCCTTTCAGAGGGAAAGGCCTGGGCAACGGTGAACATGTCAGCCACATGTCGAAGGAAGATTAAAATCTAACGAGAGTCTCTTTCCCACAGTTTTTGCAGCATTGCAATATTTCTGTGCTTAGGATCGTCCAGAGTATCCTTCTGGACAGGGGCCCCAGAGCCCCTGCAGCTCTTTGCAGACAAGCTCTGTAAAGACCCACTGACAAGTCCATAATCTTCCAATCTTTAGGAATCAAGGGAATCTGGTACAAACTGCCCACACTAAGCCCCTAGAAGGGGATCCAGACTTTGTTTTTTTGTTGCAACAAAATTTTGTGAGGCAGTTTACAAAGGAGCCAACGGCAGCTAACGGCATAGCTCCCACCAGCAGTGGGAGGAAGGCATTCACCTTTCAGAGTCTGACTGCTTCTTACCTAAAAAGTTCCTTAACGATGTGGCTGGTACCAGTGTGTTACCCATATCCCTTTTATCCAGTGCCACCACCTGCCTAGGAGAAGGGATAGTTAATTATACATGTAGATTAGTTATCAGCCCTAGATAAATTAGAAAATGTTCCACTTTTTTTTTTTTTTCAACCTTGTCTTCTAAAGACCTGTTAGCTCAGGTCTTTTATGTCCTGACATAAAGCCTCCCAGTTCAGTCTGAGGATGAGTAGCCCCGCTGCAGAGTAACCCAGTGCCTGCCCAGGGCGCCTGCACCAGCCACCAGAACAGCGGAGCCTTGGGCTCACTGCTGGAAATGTACCCAGCAGGGTGCCTGGCAGCACTGACTGGGCCACCAGGCTGCTGGCAAGTTGCATTTCTGCTCAATTTGTCAGAGCTTCCAACATAGGGCACATGGTGGCTTTACAGCAGAAACCAATGGGGATGCAAGGGGGAAAGGCTGTCCCTGCAAGGCACAGAGCAGCACAGTGCTGGGCTCTTCAGGATGGAGCACACCTGTCCCAGAGATAAGTTACTGATGATGAAAGAAACCACTTCTAACCCACGGCTTGTATGTATGTTGGGCAGCAGGCAGAGAATAGCCCCTTTAAACCCAGCAGCAATGGCCTGGCATCAGAAACCACTTCTCAATATTTGATTTATGGTTCTGAATTTAGCGTGAACCAGTGCCAGAACCAGTAAAGTCCAGGCTGAGAAATTTCCAAAGATACTCACTATAAATAACACTAATTTTTGCCCTCTGACAAGAGGCCAAGGACTGACTGACAAGTCATAAAGGTCAGACCCAATTCTTGCCTACCTTAAAGCTCAGCTGTATTTCTGCTTGGCTCAGACCGTCATCATAGGTGATGCACAGGTCCAGCCCTTAGCTGAGTTATACAGGGTGGAGGAGGAGATGTCCTCTCTGCTCTGTGAATAACCAGGAAAGGCTGAGGGCACAGCCAAGTGCTGCTCTGCCAGAAGGGAGATTATTTTGTTTGAGTATTTGTCTGAGGGAGTATATTCTGTCTGAGTATTTTTGACTAGGTGAAGTTCAGGAAACAGTAGGCATATAGAGGATACAGATACAGATAGATAGATACAGATACAGATACAGATACAGAGCCAGTTGTGATGCAATAACAACCAACAAGGTGGGAAGACTCTGAGAGACAGGAGGAGTTGGGATAGGACAGATTTTTAACCCAAATCACCTATCCAGAACATCACATCACATGAGCCTTTAAATCTTCCTCTTTATTTTATGAGTATGCAGTCAGAGCCAGCCGTGACAACTGTGGCTGAGCCGCTGGGAACACAGCTCCCTTTTGAATAAAAAGCACTCTGTGTTCTGTGAAAAATGGGAGCAATGACGGAGATTGAAAGCAGGAAAGTGGAAGGTTTCAATATTGTCACAGAGTTAAATGTTTTGATTTCTCAGGAACAGCCTTTTAATGGGACTGCCTTTTAAGGGTTATTATCTCTACTGTAACATGTTACTAACTAAAGAGCCAAAATTGACACAAAATGCTTCAGTCAAACTAAAATCTTTTTTGGTGTCTTTCATGGAGAACTGTGGGGATATTTTTGGTTGGGTGGTTTTTTGCCTCTTATTCCTATCTGGAACAAAAAGGAAATGCTGAATTCCTGAATCCAAGGTGAAGTGAAGCATCACTCCCTTTGATGACGCTCTGCAAATGATGCCGTACTCCAGGATGTCTGCTTTACTGCCATTTGTATTTATGAGCTGGCTTATATCACCTCCAGCCCTGCCCATGGAGCTCTGCAAGCCTCTGGAGCAAAGAAAGCAATAACTTGGAAGTTAACAGAGGATGTCCCAGTCTGATAGCTTGGTGGAGGTGAGTGGGAAAGGGAGTTTGCACTGGTCTGAGAACCAGGGCAAGAGAATCCTGTTCCTGCCTTCACTGTGGGCAGCTGCCTGCCTCTCTGTGCCTGCTTCCCCCAGCCCACAGAGGCAGCAACTACGCTCTCTTTCCATTATTAAATGTTTCAGGAGGCACAGGTGAAGGGCTACAGAAAAACACAGCAAGTTTTGTCTCCACCTCCAGACACACCAGCTGTAAGAGTGCTGCAAAAAGCAGCAGTAAGAGTGGGAGCTGCTGGTTTAATATCTGAGGGTGAAGGTTTGCACCTGCCTTCAGCTCGGAAAATGCCCAGTTTTGCTCCTGCTTCTGCTGCCTGTGAATCCTGTGTGTGAACGCAAGGAGGGAGTGGAAACACAGACTCCCACCTCCTGTAATAAATAAATGAGAGAAGAGGGTAATTTCCTCTCACCCTGGTGAACGGTGGAGCTGTTTGGCCCTGCGACATCTGCACGTTCTTACAGCTCAAGGAAGTGTATAATCCCATCCTGAAAGAGACTGGTTTCTTACTGAAAACCTAAAGATCCCCACCCTTGATTTTGCAGGCAGCTGAAGTGGTCGTCCTGACAGCAATTAGCTGTGGAGGTCTGCCACGGGGGCTGAGGGCCATGGGAGCTGCCCTGGCACTTTGGGGTGCGTGGACCATGGGGGGCGGCCATACCACAGCTCCAGAAGGTGCTGGGTTAGACCCAGAGCTGGCTGAGCATGGGGCTGGGGGATGCAGAGGGAAACTGCTCCTCCAGAACCCCAGAGAGAAATCTGGATAAGGAGTGCCCAGCCAAGACCCCCAATCCTCCTCCTCCTCCCCTTCTGACCCGCATGTTGCCCCTGGGGAAGGGGTAGTAACAGGACTGCAGGGGAGCAATGCATGGCTAGAAACCCTGCATGCCCAGGGCATGGGCATCCCATGCTGGTGAGGGCATCCCCTGTCAGGTGTCCACACTGGTAGTGGCTGGGACCTGGGAGCCCTGTAAGACCCAAATGTGGGGCTCCTCCCCAGCCTCCTGCCTTGTCTCCCCTTTTAGAGGGTGAAGGGGGAAAGAGGAGAGGCTGAGCCTCATGAATGCATGGTTTCAGGCTTTTCTGCCACAACTGGGTGTTCCTCGTGTCCTTTGATGACTCCAGAAATTGTGGCTTTTTGAAAATAAGAAGAGCAATTGCTTGTTGGGCAGAGGGAGTGTTTCCTGGCTCACATCCCCCATGCCATATGCGCAGCTCCTCTGCGTATGCCCAGAGCTCCCGCAGGCAGGGGATGGCAGAGCTGGTCCCACAGGCATCAGCTAGCGGCTGCAAGCAAACACAGTAGTGTCTCCTGCCTTCCCTCTGCTGGGTCACCTCTTTTCTACCCAGCTGGCAATTAAAAAAAGCTATTAAAGGAATATAGATTAACTTCTCCCCTGGTCAATGGTTTCAAGAACACCAGGAGAGGACTGAAAGACCCACAGTCAGGCTGTGGTGGGGTAACATCGCCAGGTCTCACCGTCCCTACAGGGAGGCACCTCATCTTGTCCCAGGCAGAATTTCACTTGGAAAGGGAAGGAATCACCATCAGCCTATGAAGTTCATCAGGGACCTCATTATTGTTAATTACTTTAAATGGAAGATGTTAGATACTCTAGTGATGGGGAAAAGGCACCAAGAGAGAGAGAAAGGGAAAGAAAACACAATAAGCCTTGAAATCTGCTAGGAGAGACAGATTTTCCAGCAGGGCTGTTTGAAGGGATCGCATCTGGAAACCCCGCTTTCAGACCCTCGGCTGGGGAAGAAGAGGGAAAGGCTTGGCGGGAGAGGTGAGACTACTGCTTCCCAGGCTCACTCAGCTCCCAACGGCTCTTGGGTGCTGCCAGAGGCCCCATGGGCCCTCGCAGCTCTGCTGCCTCCTCACTTTCTCTTGCATACTAACTGTTGTCTGAGATAGAGATCACAACCCAGGTTATCTTTGGTGCTTGTCACTGCATCATGCTTTTCCTGACTTGGTTGCAAATTGTGAAAAAAAGGAGGGCACTTTTGGAGGGAAATGCTTCAGTACTCCCTCTGCTTTCAGAAGGTATTTTAGAGAAGACCTAGCAAAAGCCCCATCTCCTCTGCCATTTGCAATTAGTCACACCAAAGCCCTGGAGAGGAAAATGCCTGAAGGTGTGCTGTGGGGGATGATGCAGGCAGAGTAACCCTAGAGCATCCTTCTGTCTCCCACACCAGTGAATGGGAACCTGCCCTTTTTTATGGACCCATTTGCAGATGCTAAGTGTATTAGCATAGTCCCAGCAGGGCATTTGTCATCTGCAGGAATACTAAATGTCTTAGTGCAGAAAATTAACGGGCATGAATAAGGTATTTGATATGTAATTTGCACGGATTCCACAATAATTAAATAAGCTTCAGCTAAAGGATGAGTTAAAACTCTAAAGTTAAAGGGAGTTAGCTGTACATTTCATTCCCACCAAGACTGTGAGAATCCCTGAAAACCACTTTGGAAAATTAGGGAGGAATATTCCTCCCCCACACATGTACTTAACTTTGATATGTGTGTGTGGGCCTCCAAAATGAAAGAAGGGTGATATTGCAGAAGGGTTTGGGACTGGGAAAGGCAAGCTGCAAAATTCAGGTGATGCTGGTTCCCAAGATCCAAGCTGAAGAGATGCACATGATAGGCAGAGGTGGCATAGGTTTAACTGAGGATCCTCCATGAAATAAAGGTGCGGGGCTGCATTACAAACCTTGCCCCTAATGGTGGGGGAGAGGGGAGCCAATTTCAGCCTATTAACATTTATTTAATGAAAGATGGTAATCAGATAGGCCCACTTTAAAAAGTAGTTCAGGGTACCTTCTGATTCACAGGCATTCCTCTACAAATCAGATGCCAGAGCTGTGCTTTGTAGATCATAACTGGAGGTGTCACATGGATTTCTAAAAGCCTGCTTCCTGGAAAGGGATAACAAAAGATGCAAACTAAAAGTCTGGCTGTAGGCTGTCAGAAAGGTCCCATACAAGACGGTTTTTAAGAATTAATGCTGCAGGATGGCATACCTTTGTATCACCTAGGGTTAGTGTTTGAAAATACTAACCCTACAGAGAGTTACAGGCAGTGACAGGCAAAAGCTGCCAGGTAGCGTTTTGTTGAAAGCAGAGAGAGCAACTCAGGTTAGTTTCAGATGCCAGCTGAAAAAGAGAACTGAAAGTTAGAAACAGAGGTTTGTGCTAGGACCTTAATTCAGTAGGCCCAGCTTTTATGTGTGGGCTTTTTAAAATCACATCTATGGTTTCTTTGCTTTCAGATCTTTTCATTAAGTACATTCAGACCTTGATATCATGCAATCTGGTGTTAAAAAAAATTAAGATGGTGCTGAAACATTAACCAATTTACAGACTATGAGAAGTTTTGCTATATACAAAAAGAGGAGTCCTATGAGTATCTAAAAGGTACAAAAGCATCATTATTATAATCTTACAAAAAAAACCCCACCACAATATCTCTGGCTTTTTTTTTTTTTTTTTTGAGGATTGTTTGTATCTAGAAAGAAGGCAGCTGTTTCTGAAGGAAATCTCCTCCTGAAGGGTGATGAATAATCATAACTGAACTTGCTTGGCTGCTTGTGGGATCTCCTAGGACATGCGAATATGAGGCAGCTCCTAAAGACTGTAACTCTGACAGTTGTAAAATGATTGCTTTTGAGAATAACCAGATAAAGTCAATGAGTCACCTACCTGTGACATCTCATTTCTGTACTACCCACCTGTTTTCCTCCCTCTCATTTATATGTTCCTGAAAAAGCAAGGCCAAGAAATTCTCCTGGAAAGAGTGCATTGTAACAAAATGTAGCTTTTGCCCATTCTAGCACTTGGAAATTGTGTTTTGATTTATTATGTGTGGTTTGGCAAATCTGCTTTTGCAAGCTGCAGGCAATTGTCTGTAGAAACCATGCTTGCTCTGAACGCAACAAACACAGAGGCCTCTGATGGGCTCCTTAGAGACCACCATGAATGGAGCCAATAAAACAGAAAGCCAAAGGAAACATTTGTGTTACAGTCCAGGAGGAACCAGACCTTGGTTTTATCAGTCTCCCCAGTCTTCCGTGATGGAAACCTTCTCTAAATGTGCTCTTCATTAAGTCAAGGTAAACACACTCTGCATCTCCAGTCAAGAAAATACGACTGTATGCTGGCATGTCTACATCCCTGGACTGACAGCATCCCTGATACAAGGCTCAGCCTCTTCTACAGGGGAGAAGAAAGCTGATGTCGGGTGCGCGGTGGCTCATGCTGCATGTGCTGGAGCAGTGCCTGGGACAGCAGCGACTTGGTGCCCCTTGCATGAACATCATGGGGTTTAGTACAGCTGGGGTCCATGGGGCCTGATAATCCTTTTGCAGTGAACTCTGAAAAATCAGTCTGTGGTCTCACCCTGGTCATATACAGCAGGTGTCCGTCCGCAGGCCCTACAACCATCCTCCTTCACAGCAGCATTTCTGTCTGTCCCTTCAGAAAGGCATTTGCCAGTTGAGGCTGGACCAGTAGAAGCAACATCCCTGGCCGGGAGCTCAGGGAACACATGTGGTGCTTTTTGATCTGCTGCCTCTCTGGAAATTATTGGAGAGCTTATGTGCAGGGTGGCCCGCGTGCACCAGCAAGCCAGGCATGAGCAAACCCCACGCACCCACATTAGAAATGCTGTGGCTGGATAGTTTTTCCCAAGCTCCAGCCAGCCCCAGAGAGCAGGGCCTGCCAGGGCACAGCATATTTATGGAAGGGTAAAATTCCTCTCTCAGCAGGTCAAGGCCCATGCAACATTCAAATCTCACTGAAGTGTATCCTGATCAAAGACCCCGGGACAGCATTTCAGCTCACTGTGGGTAGATACACTGAGAAAAAACATGCAACAAGTCTCATACTGAGATGTCTATTCCTGCTGATGCTGACGCAGGAATCTGTCCTTGATCCTACTGGGCTCCAGGGCGATTATTCCTGTGGGTGCAGGTGCTCACGTGCATAAGTATGTGTGGGAATGGGGCCTTTGGCTGGTGCCACTTAGCAGACTTTTTCTCACAGCCTTCACTAGGGTTTTACTCCTAAATCTCCTTAATGATCCCAAGACACTCCCACATTCATTCCCTGTTTAACAGGGCTAAGCAGAGTGATAAAGAAGCAGTGAGGGAGCCACAAATGCAGGAGGCTCAGCAAGGGACTCCAAGCACTGGACTACAGTCCTAAGCAGCAGCAATGACTTTTTCTGCTGGTGTATTTGCTGTCTTCACAGTTAAAGGTTATGGTTGTACATTTTGGCTAAGAAATGCTTGGATTTTCTTTCTGACTCTGCACTGTTATGTACTACATGTTTCCAGCACAGTTTTAGCTGTTGGTCATCAGCCCCTTCACAACATAGCCACAGAGAAGGTGGCATTTTTTCCCTTGTCAGTACAAAAATGGGATTCCTTGTCTGTAGCACCTTGATTTTTGAGGAAAGCGAACAATCACTGTAGAATCCTTCCAGAAGAGCCTTCTCTTCACTGTTGTTGGGAGGAGGAAAGGGTGTCCCTGTACACTTCAAGGGAAGGACTCTGCCTCTGGATGCTTTGCTAGTGTTGGCGCTCTTGATTTGTGCCTGAATGCAAAATTCAGCAAGAGTCCTCAATATCTAACCAGCCTGAGAACTCTGGGATCCTGTATGAAAGTTTTAGGGATTTACCCTGGTGGTCATTTCCCAGTGGGGTTGCGACCTTATAGAGGAGCTGCACAGCTGGTTGCTCTTCCAATTCCTGTGATAGTGCTCGATAGGCAGACATGTACCTACCTTCTTCGGCCGAGCCCATGCAGACAGCAACCCTCCTTGCAGTACACAAGCAGAAAAATATGACCTTTCCTACACAGCCCTGTGGTGTTTATTCCCAGCATAAGGGTCCTTCCAGAAACCCCGTCACCCCTGTACCAAAGCACCTTGCCATCTTTCCTCTGCCAGATTGAAATGGCCCTGGGAGGTAAGGAAGCATCATGAGCATTTCACAAACTCTGTGGTCTCCATTGATCACTGATGTCAGTCACTCAGCAGGACCCACACTTTGACAACTTGCACAAGGTCTGGCACAAAAAAGTCTGCACCCAGACAAACACACACACACCAAGGCAGAGCCAGCAGCTGAATCTGAGTCTCAGCAGTCCCTGTAAAGTGCTTTAAATGCTAGGTCATCCTTAGCATTGTCATTCCTTGGCAGTGTCTGGGTGCTCGGTGTTACCAGTGGCACTCAACACGGAGCTGTGCCCTGCTACATGGGCAAAATCAAGAGGAAAGATCATGCTAAAAGTGTGTAGCAGTCTCCACTTGAGTGCCTATCCACATCACTACCACTGCAGAGCACCAGAACCATTGCAAGCAATGGTCTCCATGACAAGTCCAGAAAAAGGTCACTTGTAAGCAGGCTGATGAACCTCCTAAAAAGTCAAAGAAGACCACAAAAATATTTTCTCGGATGCCTGAAACACACAGGCACATCTAAACTCTCTTTTCCAGAAAGTCTATGTGCATGTGAATAACTTTACTTGTAGAAGGGGAATTATTGCCAAGCAGACATATCCTCAGGACCCGTCCCCCGGTACAGCTACCTGACGTGTGGATTATGTGAGGATGAAGGAGGAAGCTGCTCGCACACCCCCGGCAATCTGTCATCCCTGGGTTCAGGCTGCAGTGAGCAAGTGCCAGCACCACGCACCATTTAATTAACCTTTCTACAAGTTGTAAGATGAGCCATCTCTGTTTGCCACGAGATTTATTTTCAGCACTAAATGATGGCAATAGAAAATAGATACTGCAATTTAACAGGAAAAGGAGAGTAATAGAGGCAATACAGTTCCATTAGGGAAATTGTTTTAGCACAATATAGCATTCTGATTTTTTTACAGTCTCCTCTAGCAAAATGATTCTATTTCTCATACGTCAAGGTTCCTGAAAAATACTACTCGTGTCATATTCATTTCTCCTTAGCACCATGTGAAATGCATCCTGGGCCCGTGAAGCAGAACTGCAGCGTCAGAGATTCACAGATGTTTCCCCTGCACCATATGGCGCGTTAGGCACCATTCCCCGCAGAGTGGCTTCTTGCACTGAAAGTCAATGTTTTTCCCACACATGGGAAAACCAAACGGAGTGGCTATAAAAGGGAATAAGGAAGAACAAACCAGCAACCAATGGATCAAAGAAAACTGGTCTGAAAACCAACCCAGAAAGGTAGTAAGTAGACTTAGCTAACATTGTGCACACCAGTGTAAAAAGCTGACTGCACACTTTTCAGTGTATACTGTGAATTTAAAGCACTAACGAAGAGTACATTAGACAATATGCTAGGCTGTATCCCAGCCATATATACTACTGTCAGCTTGCACTCCAGCATTCAGGCACTTAACTACAGAGGACTCTGGAGAAATGACTTTATAACTGTCTGTGTTTTGTCAGAGGGACGGAATATTGTCAGCACAGCTTGAAAATATTGTTACTGAAAAACGTAGAGTATTTCTACAGCATCTTTCATTTAAATCCACCCAGTGCAGTAAGGATTAATTCATTTTAAATTGACAAAAAATAAACAGAAAAGAAATGGATTAAAGTAATATAAGACTTCCCAAGTCCTCAGCCTATGTGAGCTAACTCTGTCTAACTAACATGTGAGCTAACATGTCAATCACATAGACATGTTCAAAAAGATTTTCTAAGGCACTAATGTCAATAAGACACCTATGGTAAATCCTCTTTGACCTTTCTGGGGGCAATGTACCTAGCTCCAGCTCCAGCTGTGCAAGTCTTCCTCAGGAGACATATGCAGCCTTGCTTTGCCCATCGCTTTGGGCCATGCTGTAACAACTTCTCATAAATGTATTCCTTCTGTAGAAATAGCCCTTTAGGGCAGGATGCAAAGAGCATCAGCTCCAGTCAGAGCTACAAGCTGAGCATAAAAAGCAGCCCACACCATTTCCTCCAACCCCTCTGTTTTCCTTCAAGGACCTGCCATCCAAAAACTGATCCAATCATGAATTAGCCAGAACTCGCTCATGTGGTGAAGTGGGGCCAGAAGCAGGAGACACAGCCCCATCTGAAAGCCTGTGGGGCTGCAGCTGTGCCATACGAAAGGGATTGCAGGGTGGGATTTTTGAGGGCAGGTGGTAAAACCCTACAGACCCCAAGAAGCTTTGGACCTGGCAATATCACAGGCTCTTCATGCATCTCCTGCAAACATGGCAAAATAGCCAGGGTTAAAGAGAAGAAAACACTCCCGATTGAAAGCTGTACCTGTATATAGTAAAAGACACATATATGTGGTTCTCCAGCCCATGCAAATAGGAAACCCACTGCTATTCACTGTCCTTATAGACTCTGATCACCAGATCCTTCTCCTGTGGGCCCATTTTTTTTACACACGTCATCCCACAGGCTTCAGGGACAAGTCATTCAGGTTTGAGATGGTGGCCCATTGCTGCTGGTGTGAACAAGTCGAAGGCAGTAAATAATGATTTCAAGCCATCTTTTGGACATCCCAGGCTGAAGCAAATGCCTGAATCATCTCATCTCACATTTTCACTGTTGTCAGCCTCCAGCCCTCATGGCAGAGCCAACGGAGTGACTCTGGTGCAAAAGCAGAGCGATAGCTGAGCCCCCAGGCCCCCCACGCACACGCTATCAGAGGGAACTGGTACCAAGCTCCACTGTGTAAACAACCAGGGCAAAGGAGAAGGAGGTGGTGGTGGGGTTAAATATCTGCTTTCTTTTACAAGACCACCTACAAAATGTTGCAAAGACCCCGCAACAAAAATAATCTGCCACGATTCCAGTGTTAGGCAAAATATAAACAAGTTAAGTGCTCTGTTAAAGAGAACAGCTGGGAAGTTGCGGGCTGCGCAGATGTTTTCACAAGTTGTTTTTTACGGAAAAGTAACCCTGTTAAGCTTCCTGCCTCTTCCATCTTCTCTCTCTTGACTGTGTTTATCAAGTTGAGATATAAACACATTAAAAAACCTTTAGAGGCCCGTCTCATGTTGTATTATTAATTTGGGATTGACTGAAGGCTGACAGCTGGTTTCGGTTTGACCCCTGGCTCTTTTAAAGTCAATCCACACGAATAATTACTCAGTGTTATGTTGACTGGATTTAACTTACATATATATATACAGACGTACATATGCAGTAGTTTGGCAGAAATGACCATTAGACTCAGCATGTAGGTTGCACAGGGTGCCCTGAGGCCCTAGGTAGCCAGGAGTGGGGGTCACAGGTAGTTTTGGGAGTCCTGGGGCGGGAGGCAGGGGCTGGATGGATTGCCTGAAGAGGCACTGTTGAGGAAGATTTATTGCCCAGGGTGGTACAAGGGGTATGGTGGTTAAAGCAGCTTTGATTTTAGCATCAGGCCCCCACAGCATAGAAAGAGTTTTAAATTTTTAGATTAAAAAAATATTAGAATTTTTAGAAAAGAATTTATCTTTTCTGAATTCTGTAAAACAAAAATCTTGCATCATTAAAATATAAGCAGTAAATTAGGGAGGCTAATGGGAAGAGCAAATACCAAGATCATCATAAAATACTAACGTAGCTATTCCTTGAAATACACAGGAGAATAAATTTTTCAGCTGGGTCACTAGGAAGCAGAGCAATTAAACAAAGCAGTAATCTTATGGCAGAATAGGTATTTGATCCCTTAAAATGCTGGTCTTTTCCGCAGAAGGTGCTGGAGAGACTTACTACACTCAGGTAATAAAAATCAGGCACTAGAAGAACCTGAGGTGTTGAAAGAGGAGGTGCTGAAACAAATTAATAAATTAAGTACTGTGAGTCACTGGACCCAAATGGTAAATACTAATGAGACCTGAATGAAGTGCTGGAGATCTCAGTGGCTGAACTAACAAAAATGTGCTCTCTCACTGATACTGATCCATGTTTCAGAGGACTGGCAAGCCACAGGGGCTGGGTCCATCCATGTCTTCAAGCCAACCCTTATCTGCAACCTCCTGGGCTAGTTGAAATCCAAATGAAAAATAAAATTTTGAGGCACCTGACTGGTGATGACAGGCATAGTGACACGCAGTAGGGTCTGCTGCTGGAAGACCAAGTGTCTCTGCTCTGCTCAGCAAGCTGGCCAGCAGCAGGGCACCTGGGGAAAGTGAAAAAGATGGTCACTGGCAGTGTAGGGTCTCGGTGCCATTGCCTCGCCAGCCCCACCATGCCCAGCAGCAGCTTTAGGGGAACCAGGGAGTTACTTTTGCCAAGCCAGAGGTATCACCAGGACCTCAGGGGTGGTGACCATATTGGGTGTGGGTGTAATACCATGGAGGACATGGTCACTTCCATGGGGTGGTGAGATCACAAGCAAATGTGAAACTGCCTGGCAGTGACACTGGCAAAACTGAGAGGTGGGAAAAGCAAGAGAAGATTAAAAAAGCCAACAACTGTGAAAAACGTTTGAGATGCTTTATGGTATTTTACTACTGGTGATGTAAAAGTACTACTAGAAACACCATCAAGATATTCCTCTGTTTCATTTAATGCTTGTTTTTTTCCATTTTCTGCTCTTTATAGTGTTGCTTCAAAAACCAAAGTGTGATCAGAGCATTGCTGTTGGGACTGGTGAAGCCTGGGAGTTAGTATGGAGGAAGAGCAAAAGGGCTGCATGATGATGAGATGATTAGTGTAACTTGGAAAAATGGAACAAATAAACTCATAATAAGCAAGACAGCAGCCAGCTTCATACTACATTATTTGCTCTGCTCCTCCTTGGTCGAGAGCCTTCTAGGCTATCAGCTCGGCGGGGATTTTCATCAGTCCCTGCGGACCGGGGAAGCCTCCACTGCATGGCCAATTTGAGACACCTTAAAATAACTATTATTTTCTGCCTGTGCTAAATACTCACTTCTTTTGTGATACAAACTGGTTCCTCTGGAGAATGAAGGCATTAAAATAAATGACTGAATAAACAAATATTCATAAAAATGTATAACATTTAAATGTAAATATATGTGAATGTAAATATAAAGTTTTATTATATATAATATGAATAGGTTTTATATACACTGTATAAAAATAATCTTTTACAACCCAGCCTGCCTTCCTCTGTGACCAGAATGTAGCAACATGGTCTCCATTGCAGTCTAGAGGAGGTAGCAACAGCCATTCAGCCATTGACACGCTCCTAGTTATAAGCTGGATCTTGAGGAATTCCCGATTTGTCCGGGTGTCCAGGGCCACAGGAAAGCACTTGCTGGAAAGCAGCGCTGCATCTCCAGCCAGCTCCTTATGTTCTGGTGAATGGCTACTAGCACTGCAGGCTGCAGCACTGGAAGTTCAAGCCATGGAGTCCCCCATTTTACCATGGCTGGCAAGAGACAAGAGGCATGTGGAGACACGAAGGTCTCAGTCTCTGAAGGCCATGCAGCTCACACCTCCAGGCTGAGTGAAGCCCCAGCCGCCGGTAATGAAGTGGCAGTGATTAGCTGTGGCCTGGAAGGATGTAGAATGGAGCGGGAACGCAGCTGCCTGCATGCATGGGAGGGGGCAATGCCTGTGCCTTAGCCCCCGGCCACCCCGGGGATGTGGCCCCCCAGGGACATTGCATAGCCAGGCTGTGCCTTTGCATGCCTGTCACGGGCACCTGGAACCAGATGTGGTGTGACACAGAAGCAAAGGTCTTTGATAACACCTTTCCAGCATGAATTATGTTTAAACATGGCCCTCAAAATAAATCCATTGCAGTTTCTTGTTGCAGAGTGCACGGAGCCTGAGGATTGTAATCCTGCTTGCTGGGGATGAAGTCAATTAATAGGTGAAGGCAAAGGAAAGCCTGAAACTGCTTTGCTGCTGTTTGATGAACAACTTGTCAGAGCAGCGAGGTACCTCTAAAACTTGCATATTTCCCTCTTGATTTTCTCCCCCATCTCAAAATTCTGGAGCAGTCACAGCAAGCCAGAGATTTTGAGGGGTGATGGCCACTCAGCAGCTCTGCATCATGGCCTGGTAACAAAGGGATTTGCCCATCTGTATGAGTCTCCTGACATTTTAAAAAGTCACTGCACTTCTTTTCTCCCAAAGAGACAAGCAAAAATCAATTCAATTTGCAATCCGAAAAGACAAATATCCCTTCCTCTCCAGTCTAGGCATAAGAAAAAAATATTGAATTCTGCCTTGTTGACTGCAGAAGGAAAACAAAGATTTGTCCCTTTCTCTCTCTCTCTCTCCTTTTTTATTTTATTCTGAGGTGGTTAGGTGGTTTTGGATTTATCCTAGTGCAAAACGAAGTATGATCAGATGCTAAAGCAGAAGACTTATTTATGATTGTGAACATGATTTATCCCCAGAGATATTGAGCAGCAGGACCTTTGGTTTGCAGAGACATGTGGCACTCCTGGCTCTGTTTCAGACCACATGCCTCTCTGTCTCCTGAGTCCCATGTTTGAATAAACCCCCAAAACTCCAAGACAAATTCAAACAAATCCACACAGTCTGATCAGGTTTCGTCATGCATCTTGGAGTTGTGCTGTGGATGTTCAAGGAAATAACCAGATGACATGGATTGCCTTGTTATCAGGGTCCCTTGTTCCTTTTGTATAGCTGGCTTTGTTTGCATTCATTCTTGTGCCCAGAGCTCAGGTCTTGCCATCACTGGCCATGGACAGTTATGTTCCTTTTGCAAAATCTGGATGAGTTCAGTTCAGTTCAGCTTTGCACTGGGGACAGAGATGGGGACTTTGCGGTACACCCCACTCAGCTGTGTTATGAACTCAGAGGATTTGGTCTGGAGATTGAGAGACAGATCTATCCCAGCACAGCTAATGGAACAATACCATTTTTCACCTGAGGGATTGCAGTGTGCTTGGACTGGGGCACATGCTATAGCAATGGGTGACAACTGTTCCTTCTCTGACCCTCATCTCCAGGGTGGCTGCAGCCAGCCTGTTAATTTCTGTGTCCCTGGGGCCTGGGGGAAAACACAGAGAAAAGTATTTATCTCTTTAAATTGCAGTCATCTACAGAAAGGGACTGTGCAATTGTCTGTGCTGAGTACAAAAAGGGCCCTGAGCTGAGGGCTGGTGCTGGGGGCTGCTGCTGCTGGAACAATAACCAGTGGCAGCAAACAATAGCTTTTGTCTGCTAGCAACGGTTAGTGACAGGGACCGGGGCAAGCAGCTTGCACTTCTTGTCTCGCCCTCATTTTAGGGACACGGAGCAAAAGAGATCCTTTTGAGGAAAGCAGGCAGGACAAAATAACTTGGGAAATAAAGCACTTCAAAATTCTCAGTGTCACTCCTTCCTTCTGCTTTTTAACAGTATAAGTAAACTGATGGTAAAGCCTCAGACTTCCTTGCTTCCAGACAGCCCTGTCCATCACGTCCCAAAAAGTAGGCACCTTTTCTAGCCTGCAGCATGTCTGTGAACCAGTTCCTAGCTTGGCTCCACAGAAATTTCTTGGTGAAGAAGTCAAGGTGGCTTCTTCAGGTGGCTTCTAGTGCACTAGGCTCCCCAGCCCCCAGTGCTGGATGTGTTAGCATGTTCGTGGAAGGTGACTGGAGCTTTGTTAAAAATCGTCTTTAAAATCTGTTTCTATTCCCGAGTCTGTGAGAAATCATGGCTCTGACTTCTGGAAAGCTGCATGATGGCTGAGCTGGGAGGCTATAACTAACAGAGGATAAAGGTGACATTTGCACTAATATCCTACTGGTGCAATTTTGGGCAATGCAAGAGCCTGCTGGTAGCAAAGCAGCTTGATTTGCATAATAATCTGTGTGCCTCCACACTTCCACCAGAATCATTTATTGCTTAATTGGATGTGGTAAAAATTGAGATATCAGCAGGTCACATCGTTAGCCTTCCAGCCACTTACTCCCCATGGTGCCAGTCACAGCCCTCGCTGTCCTGCAAGGAGAAAATGCCAATGTAAAAAGTTTGCATGCAGGGGACGGCCCCAGAATGGCTTAATGCGAGCTCATCTTTGCCAGTTGGAGCTGAACACCAGAGATGAACGTGAAAATAAGTGCTGCTATTTCTCCCTCTTTGAGAAGCTGCTGAACAGGACAAACCTGCCTGGTGGTCCCAAGGACTGAGTGAAACCACAAGGCTCCTCTCCCTGCAAAGCACGATCCAAACAACAGCTTCTTCTACCTCATTTTGGCTTAAAATGTCACAGCCCTGATATTTGATCATTCAGAGTGACCAGGGTGCAGTGGAAGGGGTAAACAAGAGCTACCCTGAACCTTTGCTCAAAACTTACCCTGGCATCAGGTTTGATTCCTCCTCTCCTTTTTGCATAGCTTGTGCCTGCACTTTGCCTGCCCCACTTCTTTTGTGGGGCTGAATAGATGGACAGATGCCAGGAAATGTAAAATAGGTTCTCTAACGAGCTTCTCTTCTCAACAGCTTTTCCCACCCCATTTTCACAAGTACTGGGAGAGGGATGGCTTTGTTTATTAGCAGGCCTGTTAAAGCTGGGAGTCAGTTCAGATCCTGGCTGGGCCCAGTACTTTCTCCATGACCTCAGGACATCCTTTAAGTTAGCCAGGGCCTCTTTCTCCCATCTCTGACCCACAGAAGCTGCAATATGTTCCATGTTCCCTTTAATAAAGAGCCATGAAATGTGCAAATGGAAGCTGCTAGGGACCTATAATTTTGAGGCTGGTCCATCCCTAGACTGCGGAAAAGCTTGCAATCTGTTTCTCCAAACAGAAAGTAATCCTTGCTATTGTTTTTTTTGATTCATCTTTCTTTTTAAAACACAGCCACAAAACTTGAAGTGAATTTGGACCTAATCCTCAAAAAGAAAGTGTGTTTACACAGCTGAGCAGAGACCCTACTGAAGATTAGTGACATGTTTCAAGCGGACTACAAGCCCTGACTGGGGGCTTGTCTCGTCCATGAAAAACACCTGCTTCTTTGAGGTTCTTCTGCCTGCTGTGAGAAGAGGGGTAGGCAGCAACTCTGCCTAGAAAAGCACGACTCAGGAAAGCTTTTTCTGCTCCTGTAGCTGATTTTCACACATGTTTTATATTAAAGAGGATATGAGTTTGATGCTTTCTCATTCCTGATATAAAATGAAAATTTTATGTATTATTTTTTTTGGACTCAGCTGATCCCTGGTTTTCAGCCAGGGTCCTGTTGCGTTAGGCACGGTACAAGCACAGGGCTCAAGAGCTTATTGCAGCCGTGAGAGGAATGAATGAAGGATACCACTTTCATTGCAGCACAAGTTTTAATGCCCTGCTAAGAAGCAAATTGAAGACTTGTAGCTGCAAAAGCCATACACGTGAGGCTTAACCCCACATAAAGGAGAGGTAGTCTGATGCAGTCCAAGAATTGTTTTCCGCAATATTTTCAGAAGGTGGCATGTCAAAGAAAAGCAGCAACTTCAGCCAGTGCCTGGCAAGCAGTTTTGGGGCAAAGACAGGCTGAAAAAGCCTGGACAGATCAGGTAAATTCCTGAGGTACTGGCATTTTTAGTTCCCATAAACCGTACTCTTGCTGAGTAACTGCAGAGCCCGTTTACCTGCTCTCACAAGCTCAGGCCCTTTGGATGCTCGCTGCCCCACAGGCTTTGGGGTATCAGGGGCTGTGAGGGCTGTGCTGCCAGGGCAGTGCAGTTTGCCCAGAGGCACTGTGAGAAGTAAAGAAGCAGGATAAATCAGCTGTTTGGGCTATATGAGAGGTGGGCACGCTCCCTAATGCCCAAATTAAAAAAAAAAAAAAAAAAAAGAAAAAACATATTTCTACTGCATTTGCTCCTGAGTGTAAGGGGCACAGAGGCAGCAAGGAGCAGTATGGGCTGGTGAGGTTTTGGTGGCCAGGCAGGCACTGTGGAAGGGTGGGAAACCTCAAGGCAGACCCTGGCATCGGGTGAGAGTGGGACAAGGCTGGGGTCCCTGCACCAGGCATCACTAGTAGCCAACATAGCTCCTTGAGGAGGAAAACTCTGTCTAATGAATCCCCAAAGCCTGCTTTTTTCAGTGATAAGCACATGCTCTTTTCTTCAGCAGTTAATGCCCGCAAGATGCCTGGGAGGTCTTGCAACCGTCATGGCTGCCAAACAGGACCAGGGACTTAGGAAACCTGCTTGTAAGGTACCTTACACCTTACACCTCACACACCGTTCCTTGCTTTTATTTCAGGGGCTCAGAGAGTTTGATTGCTGGCTGTTACTACTGGATCTATGATCAACTGGCGCATCTCCAGCCTCCTAGGAATAGATTTCTAATGAGGATGGAGGCCCCGAGGCCACAATGTGAAACAGAGACTGCTGCAACACATGCAGAATAGATAAGACCAACAGGAAACGCAGATTTGCAACATGTTAGAAATATGGCAGCTTCCATACACACCCTGGGGAAAGGATTTTAAAATCTTTTAAAGGAGTGGCAGAAAGACTACATCTCGTTTATATATGTATATACTGATATATGTATGTACGTGCATAGCAGTAAGAAGCAATCTGCCACCTCACGTCTGAAATATTTGCTGAGGATTGTGGAAATCTTTATCGGGTTGGTCAGGTTACTAAAACAGCTTTGTTTTCCTGCAGGAGACCTAAGCTGTACTGATCCACACCAAAAGGAGCCCTGATAGGGAGCAGGAAGCAGGTCCCAGCCTGTGGAGTCCTGTAGAGCCCACCACAGCCAGTGTGGCAGGCCTTTGCAGGGCTGCCTCCCAGCTCGCTCCCTGGGATGGCTGCTGGAGTGGTCAGAGGTGAGTGTTTAATCCTGTCTCTGGCAGGGAAGGTGGGTCTTCCCCACCACCTCTAACTCCCAAGCAGGTTACAGAGCACTTGGCAACATGAGCCAGAACTTGTAAGCTGCAATAGCAAAGTATGAACAAGAAGTGAGGTGCAAGTTTTTAACAGCTGGGATAAATGACTGCTGAAAGCGTTCACTTATGGATGGTGTGAAGTTGCCACCATTTGAAGCCAGTAATTCAAAAGCAGATCTTCTAAATCATCACTAAAATTCAGCCACACATTACTCAAGCTGGTAGAGTAAAAACTGAAGTGAAATTCCTGGGCTGTGTTACGCAGATGGACTGACTAGGTCATTGTGATGGTCTCTCCTGGTCTTTAAGATCGTGAGTCTATCACTGTAATGTACCAGAAACACCATAAGGAGCAATTCAGTGTTGGAATCTTATCACCTGCTCTATCAGCACCTGCTTTCTGGCTGCCTGCTGTTGTAAAGGTGCAAGAAAAGCCATGACCTACTTGAAATGTATTTAAAGACTTGTTCATGTGCTCTGTCACCTCCTGCAATGAGTTCCTTCTTGCTGGGAGGGAAGCTGCAATCTGCCCAAAGGCTGAGTGCAAGAAAAAACACTACCCATAAATGCCTCCTTAGAAAAGGTGTCCCCTTCTCACCACAGTCATATACAGGAGGGAGGGCCTGGGAAAGGCTCCTGTAAATTCCCACCTCACTGCAGCTCCAGCCTACTGCTCTGTGCACGAGGAGGGGTGACTATCCATTTGGAGATACCCCTCCAGAAAAACAGGTTCAGGGAAACTCACTCTCACCCACGCTGAAAAAAATCCTCATGCTCTGAGACGAGAGAAATGCAGGTTTCAGCTTTGTGTGGGGCAAGAAGGATGGAGCAAGTGACTTTGCATCTATTCCTGACATGAGCTGCATGTAACCCAGGACCTCCCAAGGTCAGCAGCCACCTTCCTGCTCCCTTGATCACCATGTCACTGGGTGAATAGTCTGTGCTTCCCTCACTGTAACTGAAATCACAATGTTAGCCAGAACACCCTGAGGGAGGGAGATGGACTTTACCCCATCATGGTCACCTGTGCCTGCAAGGAAAGGCTGAGGCAGCCCAGCTCTGCAGGGAACCCGACCCACTCCTGTGTTTGGTTTGAGATTGGAAAGGTTCATCCTGTAATTAACAGCAGCTGACATAATTTTCATGATTATGTTATTACCAGCAAAGGAACTAATGATTTGTCCTGTAACACACACATAACCAACTCCTATGTGGGGACTAGTGCTGCCAGCCCACCTGGCACGGCTCTCCACTCCAGGAGCCGAGAGCAGCGCTCTTGTTGGCTCCCGCCCAGCCACCCGAGCGGGGAGCTCACACTTGGCAAGAACCCTACACGTCTGTCACTTTTCCTAGCAGGAGCTGCGGTGATGTGTCCTGCGGCCCTGCAAGCCAAATACTAAATGCATCAGACAGTGCATGTGCTGCTAAAAATATCACCGAGCAATTTGCCTGAGAAAGGAGCCTGTCCCCCATGGTTGGCAGCCAGATGACTTTGCCTCGATCGCCCCAGCCAGAGCTGCCTTTTGTGGTCCTTGTGTAAAACCATTTCACATATTACAGTGTGATAACGTTGGCGGCAGAGTTTGATCTCCCAGAGAATGGAAGCTGTGGGTGCTAAATCCTGGCACAGGAGTCCAAAGCGCATTCTCTCAGCAAGATGATGAAAGTGTGACCGCCAGCCCAGCTTTACACATTTATATCAAAGTTTATGGTATTAAGGAGGTTCTCATACCGCTATCTCTGTTCATTGAGAATGTTTATGACTGAGGGAATAGCAAGTGAAATCCTCATTCATTCATCAGATTACTGTACGGTCATCACTTGTCTCCTGAATAGGTAATAATTATAATACTTCCACTTTGGAAGTATTTTTCATCCCAGAATTTCAAAGTACTTCAATTAAACCTCGTAATGCAGCTGAGAAATAGAGCCAGGAATATACCCTCACAGTTAATGAGTTTGGAGTACATGATATATAAAGGTTAAAAATAACATTTTGTGAATATAATACATGATTTTGATAATACACATAGAAATGTTCTTGTTCACTGCTGGGCAGAGACCCAACGTTAGAACAAGTGCAAGGCTGCTTCCTGCAACCTCGCTGCTTCCCACCTCTCAAAAGCAATGGGACCAAAGCTGCATAAACGTCTCAGAAGAATTAGGGAAAACTTGCTACTTTTATAACCTTTCAGGCACTAGCTGAATTTTGAGAGAGAGCAGAGGTTTTTATCCACAGGCCACCTCCAGTGAGTCCCACTGACTTGCCTATTGCTCACCTGGTTCTTCCACGCCTGCTGGTCTGGGCAGAGGTGGGCAGCCCTGGGCGAGACAGGGCAGCCCTGGGGGGCTGGATGGCCCAAGCTCCTTTGAGACTTTCTGGCTCCCAGAAGATTTCGGCTAACATGTGGAGGAAAAGAGGACAGGACAGATTGAATTGCCAGTGCAGCGCTGACTGCTCTTGTGATGAGTTGTTGCCTGTTTTCCTCCAAGCCCTTCTTTCCACCGGGAGCAGGTTATCAGAGACTCCCCTCTCCTAGGAACCGCACCACAGGTCTGACTCTCCCTGCAAAATAAGAAGCATGGAAATCACAATCTCCTAGCATCTCCAGGACCAGACAGTCAATTAAAAGAACATCAAATATCTCACCATATGATTTTTAAGCTAGTTTAGGAGCATGACTTATGTTTTTTTAAATGCATGGCATTGGCAATCTAGCTTTCATTACCAAGATGAAGGCAGATTTAATGTACAAATTAACTCACAGATGCACTGAAACTATTTTTCTTCACCCTGACCCTCAGTCCCCAGTCAGATATAAATCCCCAGCTGTGAATCAATGGTACTTAATGTTCTCCTGTAATTGGGCTGGAGCTTATCTCCTTCTGCAAGAGCAGCAGCATCCAGGGTGCAGTGGTTTGCATTTGTCTCAAGAAAAATTACCAGCACAGGAAGCAGTGAGACGAGGGACTGCGTAAGTGTGCTCCTGGTGGAGCGAGTTAATGTTTGATGGACAGGTGATGGAGTAGGCTAATATTTGAACCTCTGGAGATTTAACTTCAAACACCTGCCGGGATTTGAGTCAGCTCTGGTCTGTTATGGCCATTTGCCACGTCAAAGGACTTCTACACAAGGCAGCAGACTTCAGTCAGGCTGGCGGTCTCACTAGCCATCCCCACCTGGCTTGTAGAGGGCACTGTGTCCCTAGTGACCTCACAGCCCTGTCCCAGTAAACGGCAGATTGTCCCAGGGCTGCTGTGACAGAGAAAGTGCAAGTGAATTAACTCCAGCATGTGGGAAAGGGTCAGATCCAGCAAGGCTGGGAATGAGCTGGGGGTCCCGGAGGTCCTGTTTCAGTGCCTTATTTCTAAACTATTGATTTTCTCTGAAGAGGTGGTTTGAAATAACAGTTCAGATGCATCACCCAAGGTAGGAATTAGCAGAGTTAGCAGAGCATAGGGAAGTCTGAAAAGTGCCAGGCAGTGTTGCTCAGAGCAGAAAGGACTTTGCATGGGAGCATTTTATTTGCTTTTCTCATGCTTTGGCTTTTCAGGAAAAAAGATGTTTTAAAAAGCTGTTTCCAGGGTACAAGGTTTCTCCTTGAATTTGCATTTGTTTGATCTATATCTATTTCTCTGCTTCAGCACAAAGCCAACCTAGTTTATTCCACGCTCTGCATGCCTATCTCTAGCTTTGGTGAACTTCAGTCAGAATTAGCAACCAAAGCTCCAGCTCAGAGAGGTCTGTTTACTCAGCCCAGATGATCATAAAACAGGGATGTGCCTTCTGGGCTTTAGCCTCTTCTGGCCGTTCAGTGCTAGGAGAGCGTGCCAACTCACTGGCTGATTACTCTGCTTTCAATACTCTCTTTGCATGGGGAGACTCCCAGGATGCGTAGAGGATCAGCGGAGGGACCTCTTGCACTGCTCCCAGCGGAGAGCACTGTTGGAAAAGAGTCCAGAAACAAGGCCAGGATGTGGGGCAGTTTGCAGTGGGGTGAAAAGGATGGGTTTGGGGTTTTACTGTTCTTATTGCGATGCTGCACTTAAATGTGGCTTACTTAGAGAGCAGCATATGACCCATGTGTACGTTGTCATATCCAATAGATCTCACATGAAAAGCTGAAAGCTCTCAAGAGCAGCTGGGCCCCGGGGACCATCACAAGGCTGAGCTGTGTGAATTAAATAACCAAGAGCAAAACCCACAACTCCTCTGACAGAGCCACAACCCTGCCAAGAATGCGGGGCTGCTCCAACCCTGCCCTTTTCTTTTGGCACCCATGGGACCAGACCTTCCCGATATGACTCTCATCGCTCCAGTGACTCCAGAGAAACTACAATAGTTTAAATCAACACCGTGTCTGGCCCTTTGTCTTAAATCTCCCACCCAGATTTGATTTTACAGATACTTGGGGTTGCGGCAGAGTCCTCATCTATCACAGTCAGGTTGCTCCCCTCCTATCCTAAATCAAACAAGCACAACCGAGGGCATCGCTTTTGTGGAAGGCCTTCTGGGCTGGTTCCCCCCTCTTCCCTCCCTAATTGTTCATTAATGTGCGTAAATGATTTAACCAAATAGAGGCTGGAGTTTCCCTCTCCTGGAGGAAGGGAATGTGGTCTGAGGAGGGGACCATCACACAGATGGATTTATCTGTATCTGATTCTGGGTAAATATTTATTCTCCTTTCCCTTTTCTGTACCCTTCTCACCCATGGGAACAATGACAGATCCTCCCTGGCCATGGGGGAGCCAGAAAATATTATTAACCCCATTTTACAGATTACAACTAGGGCAAAGGTCACTTAATTTCAAGCTGGGGAAATTCAGTCGTGCTTTTACCGCCGAGTCCAAGGGACTTTGGACAGGAGCAGCTGGAGTAAACAGCCAGAGCCAGGCCGGAGCCAAGCTCCCCGGCTGCATCACCAGGCATCCCCGGGGAGTGCCACCATCCTCCCTCAGAGGCTTGGCTGCCACGGGCCTGAGTCACGGTTCCTCTCCCCAACACAGCTCCCGCAGAGGCTGGCTTCAGCCCCTCTGACTTACCGTGGGGAGGTGCTGGGAAGTCTCATTAATTCGCACTTGCAAAGCGGATTTAGAGCACTGCCTACAATGGATTCTTTGTTGCAAAAGCTATGGCATTCAGCAAGACTCAGGGTGCAAAACACTCCTGTGCCTTTTATTTCCTTTCCTTTTTTTTTTTCTTTTTTTTTTTTTTTGCAAAAGGGAAAAATCAGGTTTGGACTTTTATTACAAAACAACAGACTACAGCCACCCTTTTCCCCAATAATAATAATAATAATAATGATGATGATGTATGACGTAAGGTTAGTCAGTAGTTTTCACTAATCCGCAAGACATGCACTGCTGACCTCTGAGGTAATTTTGGATCATGCTCAAGCCAAATAAAGGCAGATTTGTGGCTGCAGGTGAGAGATCCTCTGAAAAACCATAAACCTAACCACAATGTCCTCTGGTTTGATCTGAACTCAGCCTGGCCTTCATCAGTTTTTCTGGCGCTCATCCAGAAGTAAGACAGATTAATGGTTTAAAGGCATTACACTATGATATGATGTAACTCAACACAAGGTGGTGGTTTTGTGAAAATAATTAGCAGTAAGTTAGCAGTAAGTTCCTGGGGCAGGAAACCATGGGCCACCCCTCCTGGATAGTACCTGCCCCTCAGAGGACGTTACTGGCTGGACTGGAACCATTCATGGCACAAAATCTGTCCATAGGATCACAGGGGCATATGAATGTGTTCTTCTACAGGGCAGAAAATGCCCCTGCGAAATGGTACACCCCATCTTCTGCCTCCTGAAGGGACAGCAAAATAGTTTGTGGGTTTGGTGGACAATGAACGAAGACAAGGAAGGGAGGGGGGAGCCTGTGAGGGTGGCAGAAGTGCCCATGCCCCTGACGTGACATGGCACGATGCATGCCCAGAGAACAGCTTGCAGCTCCAGCAGCAATGGCGCTGTAGCCTGGGCTCTGCATGGCATCTTCTGTCATCTCCCCAGCCACTGCTTCTTGGGGTCATTAGATATGTCTACGAGGGGGTCCACTTACCTACATTGTAGTCCCTTCTCTGACTAAGGTCTGAACTCCTGTGTTAATCTTGAGCCTGTACAGAAAAGATATTCCCCAGCCTGTTATGACTACAGGTCTGCCTGAGTGCTAATAAATCAGCGTGGCTCCAGTGGAGTAACACAGAGCTTGAGGGAGTGCTGGGTGGGGAAATGTATATAAAAGGCAGTCCCAATCTTCCTTTAGCAGCTATTAATTACAGCCGGTGATGGGAGTAGGAAACAGCAGTCATGCTGGGATACTGCTGCTTGCAACTCAGTCAGGGGAAAGCTGAAACCTGAAGACAGAGAAGATAGGCACTGTGCAATGGACTGGGGAGATAGGTGGAGTTTAAAAACAACCTCACCACGCAGTTAAGGGTTAATGCTATTTAAGCATTTGGTCTATGAGGTGACATCAGCAGGGTCAGGCACAAGCCCCATCATTGTATGGCAGAGGCACAGGGAGAGAAAAGTGGCATACATGGGAACACATCAGTAAATGGTGCCAGCCCCACGGGGCAACATATTGACACTGGCTGAGCAACACCTCATCTTCACTTGAAGAGGCACTTGTGTTAAACAGCAGTCAGCAGAAACTTTGTTAAGAAAAGCAGGTTTCCTGGCCCTGCAGTTGGAGCAAGGCGGTTGGAGGGGACCAGGGTGCTGAGCCAAGGTGGGTGTTGGGTCAGGGAGCCGGGAGGCAGCGAGGCATCGAGCTGCTCTGCAGCTGGCCATTCAAAACACTCAGGAAAGATCTTTTTCTATTTATCAAACAGCTCACAAAGAAGCTTAGCCAGTGCCTTTACAGTGATTTGACACCAGTGGCACTGTGACTGTAATTATTAACAAGGGAGAAGTGAGCAGTGTAGCAGGTTTGAATAGCACTCTGACTAAAGTGCGCTCAAATCAGTGGCCAAGTCATAGCCCCTGCTTCATTTATGCAACAGTTGCTGGTGCATTTCCTGCCTCAATAAATAACTTTCTTTTTACTGAGGTATAAGCCAAAGCACCTTCACCACCCAGCCGGAACAAGTCAGGAGCACAGGTACAGCCTGTCCCGATGGCCCAGTGGCAGCTCTTCACTTTGCCATGATGCCTTCTTTGCATGCTGCCTTCCTCCCACCAGGGTCACCCTGCTCCCGCCAGTACTGAAACAAAGCTGTGTGACAGCAGAGGCAGACATTCAGATCCAAAAAGTGGCGTTATCCAATGATTGCTTTTCCTGACATTCGTTCAGGCCAGCTGCAGAGGCTCATCTGGCCACTTTCATGCTGGTGAATGCGTTATCAGTTCAAGGCAACTTGGTACTTTCTCTGGCGTGGAGGATTTGGCTCTCCCCCTCTGCTCAGTAAATTTCCATGTTGGCTTCATCTGGTGTGACTCTGCTATGGCTGGAGTGGTCCCACTCCTTCCTGACCGCTTCTTCATTTGCACAGCATGGGATGCCAGAGCTGAGTCTGCTGCCTTGGGAGAGTTTGGAGCCTGGAATGTCGTGAGGTCTCTTAGCAGATTTATGCTTAAAATATCTCTGGGCTAAGAAGGTGTTAGGCCGTCTCAGAAGTGCTCTCTCTCCCATCTGCTTTTTCATGTAAAAACTGGAGGTGCCAAAATCTGCTCAGAAGACTGTAGAGGAAGGGCCAGGAAAGATGCCTGCAGTTGTCCCTCAGGCTCCTGCACAGATAGCGTTTCACAGATGTGAAGTCATGAGTATGGCCATAAACATTTTAAGACCCACCTGCCAAATAGTTCTGGAGCTTTCTAGTGAGAACAAACGTTGCATAAATGTCAAGGGAAAAAAAATTGGGAAGATCCTCATTTTGTGGGTGGATTCAGTGAATTTGCTTTCTCTGTCTGTCTGTGATGAGCACAGACTGTTATCTTTGCCTTCTCCTATAAGCTCACTAACATTTATTTAGCTATGTAAAGAATTAATTATAGGAATATAAAAAAGTATGTTTCTGTCACACACACACACACTTCTCATCCATTCCTACAACAAGAAGGAGCAGCGAGGGAGCTGCCAGCAGGCTATAGGGTGGCTCCCATCTCCTCGCAGTGCAGGTGACCCCATCCCAACAAGGTTCCCACATGCCCACCTAACATCTCCACCCCAGTGCAGGTCCCCCCTCTAACGGTCTTACCCTGGTGCCTCATTCCCCAGAGCTGTACACTTAATTATGGGAGCATTTGGGTCCCAAGACCTAGGGCTGTAAGCAGGCAGATGTCCCCCTCTAACAACCCAGCCCCTAGCATAGCTCCCCTTGCCCTAATGTGATGGAGTGAGGGCTCTTTCCCCCTGCATAATCCCCAATAGCTCAGTCCAACTGCATTTTTAATCACAACCGAGCAACCACTACACAGGTGGTGGCTGGAGGGAATAGGACTCCATAATCTTTGTGCTCATCTGTGAAACAGGGACGGTCCCTCCCAGGAGCATCCTCCTGGAGCCCTTCCCTGGGTGAGCTCATGCTGCACTGAGGGCCAGTGCAGGGCTTGGGGTAAGGGAGAGCCCATCTGTGGGGATTTAAGTGGCACTGAGGCCTTCTGCCAACTAAACACCTTTCATTATCACCTCAGCAAAAAAGCCTTGAGATGTTTTAACCACATCTGAAGTGGTTCACAACCTGCTGGCCAGAGAAATGAGAAAATGTAAGGTACGCTACAGCAGGGGCAGCGCTAGCACTGCAATTAAAAGGTAGGTCAGTATAGCTACATCAGTTATGCAAATAAGAGAAAAACATATTACCTCCCTAACCTACACTCTGCCAAGTGTTAGTGTAGCTATATAGGGAACTACATCTTGCTGCTGATACAGCTTATTCCCATCAAGGAATGGGTTTAGACTATACCAGCAGGACAATCTGGATTTTATTTGCCAGGGTGGGGCTGTATTTTCACTGAGATAGCCCAGCAAGCCCTTTTCACCATAGACAAGCCCTCAAACTGCTGGCTCTCATCTTGTAACGGTGAAAAGCCTTAACATATATTCTTTCCCTTCCTCATGTGTGAGGCCATGCTGCGGGAAGGCGATGGGAAAGAAGGGGGCTGTGAACTGTTTCCAGCACTGAGCGCCTAGTCTGAGGTTAAAGACTTTCCCTTCTACAGCTGAGGGTTAGTTTTTTTCACCCTTTTACTGTGACCTGGCCAGCTCTCAATGCTCCTTTCTCCAAGGGATGCTCTTTGGGGAGGCTTGGCGGGCAGCCCAACCTGCCACAGCCCTGCCAGCTGTGCCCATCCAGGCTGCAGCCTCCTTCCCAGAGGGGCTTGGAGACCCACACAGTGAGTGCCCAGCTGTCCCCACCTTGTTCTGGGGGAGAGGGAGCCAACCCAGACACTGCTGCCCAGGCACCCCAGGTCAAGGTGGGCAGCGTGCTTTGGGGAAACTCAGCTGACTTGCTGCAGGTGCGGAGAAGCAGGTCTGTGCTCCTCTGGACAGCATCCCCCTGCTCCTCCTCCCATCCACCTGCCTGGTCTCAAGCAGAGGCTGAACCCTTTTTAGTCATTGCCTCCTTTCCTCACCCATGGGTGAACCTCAGCGTGAGCCTGGTGCTGTGGAGGTATGTACATACACGTATGTACTCACCCTCACTCAAAGGCAGGCAGCCCCCACAGTGGTCCTGCTCTGACAAGGAAGCAGCACCTAGACACAGATTAGGCAAACAGCTAAAGCACAAGACCAGAAATTGAAAAAACAGAAAAAATAAGAACTCCCCAGCTCTGTCTGCCACTGATTCCCATGAGATTTGGGGCAAGGAAGGGAACTTCTTTACGTCTCTTTCTTCCTCACCTGTCTAGAAGGGGATAACATTTCCCTTTCTGGCAAGACTATGGTCAGAGATAATGAGCATTTGAAAAGTGCTTTGAAATGGAAGATGCATTTGGAAAACTGAAGTATTATTACTGGAATTGAGTGAGTGGCTTGCAGGGAAGGGAAGCATTTCACTTCTTTTTCCCTGTGGGTGGAATAGCCTGGAGAAAACTGGGATTTCTTCAGATTTATTCATTATTCAAACATCTAGTATGTATCAGGTATCCAAAACAGAACTTGGTCTGGACATTTATTCCATGAAACATTGGACTGCAGATACATGAAATCCAAGCTACATTGTCCAGACAAATAAATCACATGACACTGGGGCTCTTCCCCTACTGGCACCAACTCTTCTGGCGCAACTGCCCAAGGACGGGCATCTAAAATCTGTTTTCCATGACTCCTCATGCAGGATTTTGAAATGTATTCTAGGTTTGCCAGTAAAACAAGCTCGTGCAAGAGTCTCCAGCCAGCAAAGCAAGAGCCCTGAAACAAGTGCATGTCAAAAAAATCAAATGAATGTGTTTTGTTTGCTCAGACCATGATGCTGCAGGATATTTTAAAGTATTCATTTATAGTCTCGTGATAAATCCTACTGAAGCAAGTGGAACTGTTTCTGGGCAGAATCAGGCGGACGTTTAAATACCGTGTTGAATACAGCTTCCAATTATTATTTCATCAGCCCAACTGTTCTTGTACTGTATTTTAAAGACTTCCTGTGTACTGTTTCACTGTCTTCTCCTATACACTCTAAGGCCAATTGCGGCTGAGCCTAGGTTGGAAACACACCACCTCTGTTACCCATGAAACACACATCAGTCTATAAAAAATGTGTTTTCCATTCCAAGAAATCTCCAGAAAATTTAAAAAAAAAAAAAAAGAAGAAAAAGTTATGGGGCACATTTTCAAAGCCCTGGTGGGTTGCGGGGGTGGCGATTCTTAGCTCCATGTCTCTCATTAACTTCAGTTGAAATTGCCTGTCTGCCCATGCAGCTGTGGCACCACGCTCTGAAAATCCGCTATGAGAGAGGTGCCTTTTGGAAACAGAATCATCAAGTCCCTCTGTAGACACAGGGGCTGGGACTGATGCAGAGCTTGTGCACAAGGAGACCTGGACAAGCTGGAGAGGTGGGCCTGTGAGAACCTCATGAGGTTCAACAAGGCCAAATGCAAGGTCCTGCACATGGGTTAGGGCAACCCCCGGTATCAATACAGGCTGGGGGATGAAGGGAC